>RJWJ010002853.1:0-93986 GCA_004363605.1 Indri indri | reverse complement strand
CACTTTGGGTAGTATAGACATCTTAACAATGTTGATTCTGCCAACCCATGAGCATGGTATGGTTTTCCACCTGTTTACGTCCTCTGCTATTTCCTTCCTCAATGTTTCATAGTTCTCCCTGTAGAGGTCTTTTACCTCCTTAGTTAAATATATTCCTAGGTACTTTATTTTCTTTGTTGCTATTGTGAAGGGAATTGAGTCTTTGATTTGGTTCTCGGTATGACTTCTATTGGAGTATATGAAAGCCTGTGATTTGTGTGTACTGATTTTATATCCTGAGACTTTACTGAATTCATTTATCAATTCCAGGAGCCTCTTGGTTGAATCCATGGAGTTTTCTAGATATAATATCATGTCATCAGCAGATAGTGAGAGTTTGATGTCTTCTGTTCCCATTTGTATGCTTTTAATTCCACTCTCTGGCATAATTTCTGTGGCCAGGACTTCCAGCTCTATGTTGAAGAGAAGTGGAGATAGTGGGCAACCTTGTCTGGTTCCAGTTCTAAGTGGGAATGCTTTCAATTTTTCCCCATTCAGTATGATGTTGGCTGTGGGTTTGTCATAAATGGCTTGTATCATTTTTAGGTAAGCCCCATCTATGCCATTTGGTTAAGATTCTTATCATAAAAGGGTGTTGAATTTTGTCAAATGCTATTTCTGCATCTATTGAGAGAATCATGTGGCTTTTGTTTTTGCTTCTGTTTATGTGGTGAATTACATTTATAGATTTGTGTATGTTGAACCATCCCTGCATCTCTGGAGTGAAGCCCACTTGGTCATGATGGATTATTTTCTTAATAAGCGCCTGAATTCGGTTAGCTAGAATTTTGCTGAGAATTTTTGCATCTATATTCATAAGAGATATTGGTCTGTGGTTTTCCTTGTTTGTTGCATCCTTTCCTGGTTTTGCTATTAGGGTTTTGTTGCCTTCTTAAAATGTGTTGGGGAGGAATCCATCCTTTTCGATGCTGTGGAATAATTTCTGCAAGATAGGTACCAGTTCTTCTTTGTAGGTGTGGTAAAATTCGGGTGTGAAACCTTCTGGTCCGGGACTTTTCCTTTTTGGAATGATTTTTATTGCTGTTTCAATTTCAGTCCTTGATATTGGTCTGTTCAGGAATTCTATTTCTTCCTGGTTGAGCCTAGGGAGGCTGTGTGTTTCTAAAAATTTGTCCATTTCCTCCACATTTTCCAGTTTGTGTGCATAAAGGTTTTTGTAATATTCATAAATTACATCTTGAATCTCCATGGCATCAGTTGTAACTCTTCCTTTTTTCTTCCTGATGGAGCTTATTAGGGATTTTTCTTTTCTGTTTTTCATTTGTTTAGCCAAAGGTGTGTCAATTTTGTTTATTTTTTCAAAGAACCAACTTTTTGTTTTATTAATCTTCCGTATAGTTTCTCTGTTGTCAATTTCATTTAGTTTTGATTGATTTTAGTAATTTCCCTTCTTCTGCTGGGTTTGGGGTCAGTCTGTTCTTCTTTTTCTAGTTCTTTGAATCAATTCATTAGGTTGTCTATTTGTGCTGTTTTTGACTTTTGGATATAGGCATTTATGGAAATAAACTTTCCTCTCAGGACTGCTTTGGCTGTGTCCCACAGATTTTGATAACTTCTGTCACCTGTGTCATTTAGTTCAAAGAATCTTTTGATTTCCATCTTTACTTCCTCATTTATGAAGGAATCGTTCAGCAGAAGGTTGTTTAATTTCCATGACTTTGTGTAGCGATGAGAGTTTCTGTTGGGGTTGATTTCTATTTTTATTCCACTGTGATCCGAGAAGATTCATGGTATGATTTCTATTCTTTAAAATTTTTTGAGACATGCTTTGTGTCCTAGAATGTGGTCAATCTTAGAGAATGTCCCATGAGCTGATGTGAAGAATGTATATTGAGTGGTTTTTGGGTAGAATGTCCTGTAAATGCCAGTGAGGCCCATTTGTTCTAGGGTTCTGTTTAGTCCATTATTTCTTTGTTAATTTTCTGTTTGGAGGATCTGTCCTGTGCTGTCAGTGGGCTGTTGAAGTCTCTGGCTATTATGGTGTTGCTCTTTATCAATTTGTTTAGATCAAGCAGAGTTTTCTTTATGAATCTAGGTGCACCTAAGTTGGGTGCATACCTATTTAGAATTGTTATGTCTTCTTGTTGAACTGTACCTTTCACTATTATATAGTGACTCTCTTTGTCTTTCATTACTTTTGTTGATTTAAAAACTAAGTTATCTGAGATCAAAACTGCCACACCAGCCTTCTTTTGGCTTCCATTTGTTCAAAATATTGGTTTTCACCCATTTACCTTGTGTCTAAATGCATCCTTGCAGGTTAGATGCATTTCCTGGAGACAGCAGATGCTTGGCTTGTGTTTTTTTTTTTTTTTTTTTTTATTCAATCGGCCAGCCTATGTCTCTTGAGAGGGAAGTTCAAGCCATTCACATTTATTGAGAGAACTGATAAATGGGGCGAATTACTGTTCATTCTGCTGGGTTGCATTTTGTTGCTTTGTTTTCTCTTGAGCCCTTGTGGAATCCAGCCTTTTTTCTTTAACTTTTGAGTGGTTTTACATTCGAGAGTGTTTATTATGCTGATCCTTGTGTAATTGTGTTTTGAGTACTTCTTGGAGGACTGGTCTTGTCTTGGTGAATTCCCTCAGTCTTTACTTATCTGAGAAGGTCTTTATTTCTCCTTCATATATGAAACTTGGTTTTGCAGGGTAAAAGATTCTATGCTGGGCATTTTCAGAAGGGTGAGAATGGGACCCCAGTCTCTTCTTGCTTGTAGGGTTTCAGTTGAGAAATCTGGAGTTATTCTGATGGGCTTTCCTTTGTACGTTACTTGTTTCTTTCACCCTACAGCTCATAGAAGGCCCTCTTTAGTGGATATTTTGGTTATCTGATGACTGCATGTCATGGTGTCTTCCTATTTGCATTGAATCTCCCTGGGGTCCATTGAGCTTCTTGTACTTGTATATCTAGATTTTTAGTAAGGCCTGGGAAATTCTCCTCTATTAATTCTTCAAATAGCTTTTCCAACCCTTGAAAGTTTTCTTTTTCACCTTCTGGAATCCCTGTCACCCTTAGGTTTGATTTTTTCACATAATCCCACATTTCTTGTAGGCTTATTTCTTTTCTCTTAATTTTCTCTCGATCTCTGTGACTGACTTATTTAATTGGAAAGAGTTGTCTTCAATCTTTGACATTCTTTCTTCTGTTTGATCTACCCTGTTCTTGAGGCTTTCCACTGTGTTTTGCAGTTCCCTGAATAAGTCCTCTATTTCCCGGAGATCGGTTTGATTTTTCTTTAATATTTCAATTTCTTTAGTGAATTTTTCTTCCAAGTCTTGGATTTTTTTTGTGGTTTCTTTGTGTTGGTTATCCGTTTTTTCTTGCATATCATTCAGTTTTCTTACAATCCATGTTTGAAATTCTTCTTCTGTCATTGTAGTGTTCTGAGTTTGGTTAATGTCCATTGCTGGAGAGCTGTTGTTCCTCTTTGGGGGTGTGCTTTCCGTTTGGGTCTTTATACTTCCAGAGTTCTTTTGCTGGTTCCTTCCCATCTGGATCAGTTGTTCGTTCTTTTCTTTGGATTTTCGTTTGGATAATGACATGCCCTGTTTAGTCTCTGAGCCAGTAGGTGGTGTTTGTGTGTGAGATTCAACCACACCCTTTATGATGAATCAGTAGGTGCAGTAAAAGGGTATGCATAATGACCTCCCTGTCAGTAGGTGGTACTTGCTGGGAGGAGCGAGCTGCAGTTCTCAATAAAGTAATTTTAATTAAAAGTTACAAGAGCAATTTCATTTCATTAGAAATCAGAAATTACGGGGCAGCTGTAATTTTCTAGATTTAAATAGGTTCTTTGCAAAATAATGGGCAAGATTTGTTTAAAAAATGAATAAGAATAAGTAGAAAATATATACAGGGACTTTAATTTGGTGTGAGAATTAGACTAGATGACCTCTAAGATTATTCTGATGGCCGTAAATTTTTAAGAAATAATGTGTCATATATTATATGTTATTTAGTGAATTACAATGCTTTTATGAAAAACAGAAAAATGTAATAAATGCTAGAACAGTTTTTCCCTCAAATATGTTATGAGCTACACTATTGATTTTAAATAATAATATAATATATTAAAAATTAAAGAAACTTTTAAATTTTTTTCACTGTTCTTTAAAAAATACATCTGTGTTTATTAATTTCTTCTCTACCGTTACTGTCAGTTTCCTACAATATTTCATTTATTAATTGCACTTGAAATAATCCAGTGATTCTCCCTATTTTAGCAAGTGTGTGACTGCATACTGCAACCAAAATGTCACTGCCTTGATTAAAAACTTTCGGTAGCCTTCTACTGTATTTGGAGTACAAGTATATTTTTTATAAGCACTTGTAGAATATCCTAAGAGATGAGTTCCTGCCAATTTTCTGTCATTTCTCTTTTGCTCACTATAGCCAAGTCAAGTAACACTGACCAACTTTCAGTTTTCTGTTTGAAATAAGCTCTTTCCCATTCCATAAGCCTCCCCCTCTACTTTTGAGAACCCCTCTCCATCCCTTATTATCTGACTAATCCTCATCTTACAAATGTCCCAGAAAGGTACTTCATGAAATCCAATCTAAATTATTTGCTTATATTTTCTCTCACTAATCTTTTTTCTATTGGAAACATTGTATATTTTGAAACTACATGTTTATATATATGACTATTTGTTTAATCAAATAATCCATATGATAAAGACTTTGGTAGAAGAAGGACTAGCACAGTACTTTATTCAATAAATAATTCAAAATAT
This sequence comes from Indri indri, assembly GCA_004363605.1. NCBI lineage: Eukaryota > Metazoa > Chordata > Mammalia > Primates > Indriidae > Indri > Indri indri. The sequence goes on along the minus strand of RJWJ010002853.1, from coordinate 89,193 downwards.
GGAGTTTTGGCTCTAGAAAAGTAGAATAGATTTTATAAAAATAATCCTTCAGAAGTAAATCATTATATACTCTGGACAAAATTTTATAAAGAAGTCTTTGAAAGCACTAGGAAACAAACAAAAGCAGAAGAAATCTGAATGAATTTTATCCTCTAAAGGAGGGGTTGAAGGTGTGTGAACTGTGTACTACACAGCTTTCTCCTAAGGACACCACCCCAATCATATGCGAGGACAGTAGAACATGAGCAGGAGGCCTCAGTCATACTCTGTGAAGGTGTCAGAATTCTGGGACCTCGTATTTGGAAATGGAGGAAGATCTCAAATGGAGGGAGAAACAGGAGTCTCAAATCTGCATATTAAACTCACCTCAAATCTTAGTTGAGGAGTGAATTATGCACACGAGAATGAGATTTTGAGGAGTCCAGGGAGGGAAAACAGATGAAATTCTGAAAGAGTTGATATTTCAGCTGCTGCTCAGTGTCTCCACTGAGACATACAATGTTTGAAATTTTAATCCCACTGACGTAGAGGGGATTGGTACACTGCTTGTGCTTAGTCTTCAAACAACCAAAAAGGCCATGCCTGGACAGTAAGATGGAGAAGGTCACCCTGGGATTAATGACCAAACAAAATAGACTCACCAAAACAGGGACTCCACAAGTTTAAAGTTATTCACTGATAATCTGTTCAGTGGAGCAAAACTTAACATTTTTATGAAGAAAATACCAGGAATAAAGATATTTCTAATATATTTTATACATCATCCCGATTCATATATGTATGAATACTAGAACAGGTAAAACTAAGCTATGGTGATCAAAATTAGAACAGCAGTTTCTTGGGCAAGTGGAATTATGAACTAGAAAAGGGCAAAAGAGAATTTGAGGTGATAATGGTGACATTCTTTATATTAATTTGGGTCTTGGTTACACAAATGTATGCATTTTTCAAAATTCATTAAACTTTACAGTTTAAAATGGATAGATTCTATTGTATGTAAATCATACCTAAGTGAATAAATAAATAAAAGCATCATTTCCTATAGTTTGTTCATGATATGTAAAAAGCATTTTGCATATTCCTTGTACATAAGTTAAAAAATAGCTAAAATTACATTAATTCATGGGATGGTAGCCAAGATTTCTTTGTTAGGCATGTGTTTCTTTTTCTAATGTTATATACACATAACTCTCAAATAATTCCAAATCCCAGTTAGGAAATTTTTGCCTTTAATATTTTTGTCTTCTAATATAAAGCAATATCAGCATATTCTCCCTTTGTTTTGAGTGTAAGTAGCAAGAAGATGTGACGATAAATACACTGTATTTCAGTAAGTCAGTGATTCTCACTTTTGCTACATTCCATATCACTAAACTACCAAGCATCAATTTCACTATAAATTATATCTTCTGGTTCAATTCTCACTCTTCAAGCTCCACCTCCTACACAGCAATAATAGAAATTAAACCTATTCTAGTCTAGCACATGTGTGGAATATACGGAGTTCATAAAATATATCGTTTTCAAAGGGAAACCCTGTAGAGTTAAATCCTTCAATTTAAAAAGGAAAAGAAAAAAATACACTTCTTTCCTCATTAAAAAAGGCAGCAGGATGGTTTTTCCGATCCAAGAAAATGCCCTTTAAAATAATTTGCATATTTTACTTTGATTGAGGAACTTTAGGACCTGCCTTCAATAAACAGAAAGCGTGGGTTTGACGTTTAAAGAGAAATTCCAGCAGCATTTTACGTAATAGAATTTGTCTCTTTTATCATACTTTACAGTTTCATATCCAATGTCTAATGTAGATGTAGACCATGTTTTGGTAATTTTAGTTTTAATTTTAAAAAAAGCTACAAAGAATACCAAATTGTTTCATCATCCTGTGCCCCTCTCAGATATGAAACATTATAGTACTTTTGGTAAAAGTACATGGTTGTGAATTTATTCATAAATCTTTATTTTGACACAAATCTATTGGGGGATGAAACTCCAGGGTCAGTATGAATGATTTTAATTTCTTGACAGCCTTCTTCCTTAGAATCAAAATGCATTTAGCAGCTCTTGGATTTCATAATTTTTGTGGTCATACTTTTATAGATCAAAGAACTTTGGAGATTATTTATACCAAAGCCTTAATTTTATAAGAAAATAGAAACAGTAACCCACAGTGGTGAAGCAAACTGCCAGCTTGTGGCTAGTTCAGCAGAGTAAAATCTAGGGCTCGAACAGCACATTCCAATAACTTGCGTGTTAGGCTCTGAACGTTTAGCATTTTCCTGTGTGATTCTCCATGCTTTCGGTTTTGCCTTTCATATGGAATGCTCAGAGCAAATCCCAGCCTCGGCATAAATCTATAACTAATTAATTCACTTATGTGGGTTAACATTCTGATCTGGAACACATTTTCCAGATGAAAGAGAGGAACAGTTGTACATGGTTTATGCTGCATGAAATTTAAATAGAGTTGTATCTAGAAATATTTCCTTGGTGTTAGTAAATCTATCATTGTATTATTTGCTCAAAGACTTTTTTCTAATAAGATAACTTTTTTTGCTTTAATCTGCCTGCAGACCTAATTCTATTGCCAGTGACAGAGAGCTCTCAAATTGCAGACTTTAGTATTTTTAGATATACTTAGCACAGGCATTCTAAAATGTTATTCAAATCACCTTCCCCTCACTCCTGTAACACTATTCTTAGAATTTGTATTTTTTAGTTGCGATCAGGTAATTCTCCTAAATGAAGAATGTATTTAGATTGAACATGTATATACCAAATGAATTTTTATTTGAGACAAAATTTACCTCATCCTTTTCTATCATTACCAGTAAAATGGAGGTGTTTAGGGTCAATATTTCTGAGTTGCTTTAAAAATTTTAAATTACGGTGGAGACAGTCTGCATGCATTTATCCTTTGCAAGTCGAGAATCAGGTCTTTGTCTATAGACCAGTGGAATTTCATAATTTAGTCATGGTTATTGATGTTTTCCCTAGGCTATCTAGTATGGCTAACATTTCTTACCATTAGATAAAAAGTGTATTTTATTCAACACTCATCAAGTGAGACACAATTTACTCTGCATTCTGTTTTTTTCAATTATATGTATCACTGAATATTCTTTATTGTTATTTTTATGGGCTATGTCCTATTAAATATGGCACATGATTTGTTCTTTTTCTGCTGTAATCAGATGTTTATTTTTCCTTCTTCATTTCCACATTCCTTTTCCTTGGTTAAATGAGCCTACTTATTCCAAAAACAAAGATGCTCTTTTCAAGTGCTGGGAAGCAGAATCTGAACAACCAAGTTTTCCTTCAAAGCAGCACAATTCACAATTGCAAAGATGTGGAATCAACCCAAGTGCCCATCGATTCATGAGTAGATTAACCAAAGATGGTATATGTATGCCATGGGGTACTACTAAGCCATAAAAAAGATGAATTAATGCCTTTTGCAACAATCTGGATGGAACTGGAGATCATTCTTCTAAGTGAAGTGTCTCAAGAATGGAAAAGCAAACTCCATGTGTACTCACTATTAAATTGGAACTAACTGATGAGCACATGTGTGCACAGAGGGAAGTATAAAACTCAGTGGAAAACCACTGGAGGTGGGGAGAGGGGAGGAGGGGAGGGGGGAAGGGGGAAAACCTACCTAACAGGTACTATGAACACTATTTGGGTGACAGATACACTTTTACCTGGGACTCAAGCATTACAAAAGTGATCCATGTAACCTAAAACATTTGTGCCCCCTAAATATTTTGAAAAAAAAAAAAAAAAGAAAGGAAAACATAAAGAAAGGAATTGGAAAAGTTGAATGACTTTTTTTTTAATATGAGATTTTTCCTTTGAGTTGAGAAATTCCTATTTATTTCCTCTATCTAGTTCTCTAAGATAGTAGATTATGCAGATATGTAGCTACTGCTATATTATATATATTGCTATTCATGTTTGTAACTTACTTTGAATACTTCTTAAATTTCATTAAAAAAATTATGCTAGTAGCCACAATTCTTTAAGGAAGGGTGATGGTTAGTTTTATGTATCAACTTGGCTGGGCCACAGTGCCCAGATATTCGGTCAAACTTTATCCTGGATATTTTTGTTAAGGTGTTTTTTAGGAGAGATTAATATTTAAATTGGTGTAGTTTGAGTAGAGCAGATTGCCCTCCATAAGGTGAATGGATCATTCAATCAGTAGAAAGTTTTAATAGAAAAAGACAGACATCCCTTGAGCAAAAAGGAGTTCTATCGGGAATCACCTTTGGACTCAAATTGCAGTTCTTCCCTGGGTCTGCAGCCTGCTGCCTACCCTGCTCCCCACCAGGTAGATTTTGACCTTATCACGTGTCCATGATGATCACTCAAGCCAATTCCTGCTTGTGTGTGTGTGTCTGTGTGTGTGTATTCCTTAAGCATATATATACCCTGTTGTTTCTGTTTCTTTGTAGAGCTCTGATTAACACAGAAAGTCAATTTTGTAATTACTCATTAAAAATAGATTTATTATATTAGCACTTTCCATAAGGCCAACTTTTCCAATTTTCATATAGTTAATAGAATAGCACCATCTCACACACAAATAAGTATTCAAGGATTTTTACTTGCACTATAAATGTGACCTGCAACTTCTTTAACTAAAAGTTTAAATTCAATGCTGAAAATGGAGGTATTTGTGTAGAATCCTCCTTAGTCATTAAATGGCTTTGCTCTCTTCTTTTGATTCATTTTTCTCAACCTCTGATGATAAAGGAGCTTTGCATTTCACCAGCGGACTCAACAGAAATTGTTATAAGCAGGAGTTTTCTGTGAGAAAATTGCATTGAGCCATATGGGCTTTCCAGATTTCACTGTATTACAAATGGGGATTTTAGGAGGGTCGAGGGAAATAAACTACTCACACCCACAGTGGAGAATATTTGAGACATCTAAGGAGGAGGATCAAGACAATATTAATGCCAGTGTGTTTCCTTTCAGAGATGCCTTCAGATTTTGCTCTGAAGATATGTGAGAAAAACAAATGAAAATTGTAACTTATTTTACTGAATTTTTAAGAAAGCTTATTATACACGAATAAGATTTTTGAAAGATTTAATGTAGCAGTAAAAATTTAAAAACCCAATTTTCATAAGATAAAAGAAAAATAACCAGTGCAATTAACTATTTCAAGTGAGTCATGTATACAGCTAAAGCCTACTGAGCCTCCAAACTTTGCACAAATAATTGGTTGCTTCACCCCTGCCATCTTGTCCTGCGGTGCTGCTAAAAAATTAGAATCATTAATTGCCTATCTGGCTGTTCAATTTGTACTGATGTCATAGAAGTAATTTGCTATTCTGCCTATTTTACTGCAAAACTGTCCCATTCATGTCTTTAATTCTAATGTAAGAATTTAGGACCATCCCATTTTGCCCAAGTCACATGCCTGTGTTTAGTTAATCATAATTGATTGGATAAGTACAGGTTTATTTATTTTTTCATACTTCTTGCTACTAATCCCCATAAAGGCTCATTCAACATTATTATTCAAGGTTGTTTCTGTGTATTGTCAGAATATATATGCACAGAGAATCACAGGATTTCCTTATCAGAAGGATCTTTCAGTGTCTAGCAGTCAAATTTTTAGTCCGATACTCACCACCAGCTACGTAATTTCATTTACACAATTTCATTTGTGTAAATGACAGTAAGACTTCTAGTTCTAAAAATGAAGAATTTCACGACAGTGATTGCAGAGCATGAAACTAATTCTGGCACCCTTCTAAGCAGATGATGCTCTACAGCAGCCTGGTTCACACATACACGCAGCCCGTCCTACTGATGCTTGAATTCCTCCCATATCATCCTTACCATGTGGTTGCTGAGCCTCTGCTTGCACACTTCCAGAGACTGGACACTCAACAGTTCTCAAAGATATTGATATCTTAATTCAACAGCTGTGTCTATTAGAAAATTCTTCTTTATTCTTTCATTTATTTATTTATTTATTTATTTCAGCATATTATGGGGGTACAGATGTTTAGGTTATGTATGTTGCCCTTGCCCCCCCTCTCCCCCCAAGTCCGAGCTTCAAGCCTGTCCATCTCTTGGATGGTGCACATTGCATGCTTTGTGTATGCATATACCCATCCCCTCCTCCCCCTCCCTCCTGCCCAACATCCAATAAATGTTATTCTTATATGTACACTTATGTGTTGATCAGTTAATACCAATTTGATGGTGAGTACGTGCGGTGCTTGTTTCTCCATTCTTGGGATACTTCACTCAGTAGAGTGTGTTCCAGCTCTATCCAGGAGAATACAAGAGGTGTTATATCACCATTGTTTCTTAAAGCTGAATAGTACTCCATGGTATACATATACCACATTTTATTAATCCACTCATGTATTGATGGGCACTTGGGTTGTTTCCACACATCTTTGCAATTGTGAATTGTGCTGCTATAAACATTCAGGTGCAGGTGTCTTTTTTATAGAGTGTCTTTTGTTCTTTTGGGTAGATGCCCAGTAATGGGATTGCTGGATCAAATGGTAGTTCCACCTGTATCTCTTTAAGGTATCTCCATATTGCTTTCCACAGAAGTTTCACTAGTTTGCAGTCCCACCAGCAGCGTATGAGTGTTCTTATCTCTCCACATCCACACCAACATTTATTGTTTTGGGACTTTTTGATAAAGGCCAGTCTCACTGGAGGTAAGTGATGTCTCACTGTGGTTTTGATTTACATGTTCCTGATTAGAGATGTTGAGCATTTTTTCATGTGTTTTTTGGCCATTATTCTGTCTTCTTTTGAAACGTTTCTGTTCATGTCCTTTGCCCACTTTTTGATAGGGTTGTTTGATTTTTTTCTTGCTGATTTTCCTGAGTTCTAAATAGATTCTAGTTATCAGCCCTTTATCAGATTGGTAGCATGCGAAAATTTTCTCCCATTCTGTAGGTTGTCTGTTTGCTCTTGTGACAGTTTCTTTGGCTGTGCAGAAGCTTTTTAATTTGATCAGGTCCCATTTATTTATTTTTGTTGTTGCTGTGATTGCCTTTGGGGTCTTCTTCATAAATTCTTTGCCTAGTCCAATGTCTGGAAGAGTATTTCCAACATTTTCCTCTAGAATTCTAATAGTTTCACTCCTTAGGTTTAAGTCTGTTACCCAGCGTGAGTTGATTTTTGTGAGAGGTGAAAGGCATGGGTCCTGATTCTTTTAAAAAAGGGAGGGGGGTTGATGACACACAACAAATTGATGATCCTTCTTATTATTATTTATCACTTGCCTTTCTTAGGTTTTTTTCTTGCACTCTGTGTTTTTAAAGGCAGGATGGGAGAGGAACTAAAATTATTTTCCCATTCTTCCTGTCTTGTTGTTGTTATTCCCTTCATCTTCTTTACCAAGTAATTTTCTTCTCTCTGAAACCTAGAGTGAAAAACATCACTAATAACCCTTCCAATGTTGGTTTTGAAAAGGAAGTGAATAGCATAAGAGAGGAGTAAATGTGACATGATGCCATCCAACCTAATTGCTGCTGGGCACACATGACTCAGAGAGTATACACAGTGGTCCCCACCGCAGTTATCTGTGCTTTCCCTTTCTCATGTTGCAGTTACCTCAGCTCAACTGTGGTCTGAAAACATTAAATGGAAAATCCCAGAAATAAACAATTCATAAGTTTTAAATAACTTTTATTACAGTATATTGTTATAATTGTTCTGTTTTATTATTACTTCTGTTAATATATTACTGTGCCTAATTTATAAATTAAACTTTATTATATTAACAGTTATGTATATATAGGAAAAAATGTAGCATATATAGGGTTTTGTACTTCCTATGGTTTCAGTTATCAGCAGGGCATCTTGGAACATATCCCCCATGGATAAGGGGGCACTACTCCAGTGTGGGAAATCCAGGCGTTGACACAAATTTCCAACGTCAGGACTCCGTTTCCAAACTAAACCGTTCTATTAAGCGGCCTCTTATTCACTGCTGTGCAAGCAATGAAAAGAAACTGAAGGTCTGTTCTATGTTCTACTGTCCTTTTTGATGTATCTTTGATTAGATAACTAATGCGTCATTTTCATGTACCCAGTCTTACTGGAAACATTGATGTAAAAACATTCATCCCTTTGGTAAATATGTACATGAACTGTGCCAGTACAGGAACTTTAAGAAGACATTTGCATTCCATGTTCTTGTTAATCCTTCTATGTACATTTAGATGATCTTTTCTCCATGTCTATTTCAAAGAATCTTATTTATCCCTAAAGACCTTTCTTTGTCCCCTAATTCTGAGTGTCTCTCTTTCTCTGAAATTACATATAATATCTCTTTCTCATTTGAATCCTCACTAAAATGTGGTTTGATCTTTCTTTACATTTCTTTCCTTATTCACCTTCTATTTTGCAAGCAACTTGCGGATCACCCTCACAGCATGTGGCACAAGCCGTTACCAAAGAACTTGCTGCATTTAGTGGGTGAAAGATCATTAACTGTAATATTTTTTTATTTTGGATAATACTTATGGTATTTGTTCACAATACATGCAAAAAACGACACACATTCAAAGTTATAAAGAAAATAATTGCTGCTAGTTTTAGACTCATTCAGTTTTCTGTGCATGAATATTATAGTTTTAAAGTAAGATATATAGTAATTTTAATATAAAATTCAAAAATTATATCAGAATATTTTAGAAAAGTTAATGTTTATTGATTTTTAAAGTAATAAAAGTATTATATGAAATACACCTATGCGAAAATCGCCTTGACAAGATGATTGCTGACATGTATGATTTCATGACCACAAGTAGCATAAACTAAGGAACTATTGATGCAAACAGAGCTCTAGTGAAAAGTCCTTTTCTCCATTTTGTTATAACCAATAATTTTAAAAAGTTTGTTTTACTAATTGAAGAATAAGCATATGTTTTAAAGGAACTTGTGACCTATTGAGCCACTATCATATATTTTTTTTTATTTCTGCATATTATGGGGGTACAAATGTTTAGGTTACGTAGGTTGCCCTTGCCCCCCTCCCCAGTCAGAGCTTCAAGCATGTCCATCCCCCAGATGGTGTGCATCGCACTCATTATGTTTGTATATACCCATCCCCTTCTTCCCCCTCCCATCTGTCCAACGCCCAATAAATGTTATTCCTATATGTGCACTTAGGTGTTGATTAGTGAAACCAATTTGATGGTGAGTACATGTGGTGCTTATTTTTCCATTCTTGGGATACTTCACTTAGTAGAATGTGTTCCAGCTCTATCCAGGAAAATACAAGAGGTGCTATATCATCATTGTTTCTTATAGCTGATTTTTTAACATGGTGATAGATAGTAAGATTGAGAATTGGTTACTAAAACTTTTATTAAGATACAAGACATTCTAAAAATCCTGAACCTAAATAATAATTTTGGTAAATTTTCATGCTGGATGTTTCTGCTTCTTTCATTTTAGATCTTATCTACCAAAAATGATATAGTGTTACCTTATAATATTATAATAACCTACATTTAATATAATTAAAATAATGCTGTAATGTCATAGTTCTGTAGTTTTTAAACTTATAAAGTAAAGATGAAATTTTAACAATATATTTTATATTTATTTAAATAATATTAAACTTTAAATTCAGGAAAACTTTGACACTATGGTTATCAGAATCATCAGTCTTGTGCTATTTTAATATGATCCCTTTACAAACATTTACATACATTTTTTCTTATGTCATGTGGGTACTGATTCTATTCTATCCTTTATAATAGATTAATCCTTATAGAATGATGTGCTTAAATTAAGTATGTCAATGGCATATTTTGAAATAAACATTCATTATGTTTTCTCATAGATAATAAGAAACTACTCGGTTATAATTTAATCAATATATATTTTCTACTTCTTACAGTATTTTTCTGTATTTTATTGATCCAGCAATATTTATCGAGTTTCTACTATGCTCCTGAAAGCATGCAAAATAGTGAAGATCAAATTAGTAATAAGATATTATACCTGCTATAGAATTTTTTTATTTAAACATAAACAGATAAATAAGAATACATGTTAGTGCTACTGAAGACAACTTAAGAAATGCTATGGAAGCTCAGAAAATGAAACAACTTCTGAAGGGGAAAGCTGAGTGAGAATGCAGAGTGTTACATGAAATGAATGTAAAAAATAACTTGAGCTTGAAAAAGATACTAACGGACACATACACCAAGTGAAAACAATAGCATGTAAATTTATTCATTTGTGCAATCAAAAAATAGTTACTGAGTAGCTACCAGATGCCAGACATACATAAGGCAAAGGGTTGCAAGAAGGTATAAAACATCAAGAAAATTCAAAGAAGGTAACTGTAGTAGAAGCGATTAAGTTGGGAGTAGAGTGGGAGAGGTGTTGATATAAAGTGAGAATGGGCAAATAGGTTGAGGGCAGATTGTGCCAATGTATGGAATTTTGATTTTACATTGTGTATAATAAAGCTCTTCACCAGCTGGGTGGCATGAGCCATTTATGTTTAGAAAGATAACTCTGACAGCTATATGGGGGATGGGCTCAAGTAAGGGAGAAATAGAGTGTCAGGAAAGAGAGTTATGAGGCTATTATTGTAATAGTCCAAGGGAGAAATGATGACGACCCAGACCTAGGCAGTGACAGTTGGCTGGGACAGAGAGACTGAGTTTCAGAGACATGTTTGAGGGAAAATTGACAGCATCTGGTGACAGGGCATTTTACTGTCAATCACAGTAAAACTACTTTAGTATAAGAAATACATAAGAATATATGAATTACCACAGTTTATTAGCATTCTTGATTTAAGAATTATTTTGATGAGTTTTATCACTTCTATAGAGATCAGTATTAAGGAGAATATAGATTGATAATATTGATAATAAAAACAGAACACATTGTTTAGTGTAAAAATAGAAATTATAGAATCTATGCTAGAGTTGATCTTTTCATTTTGGAGAGGATACTAAGGTCCAGAGGCATAAATTCAGTTAGTGGCAGGTCCCAGGTCTCCTATCTGTTGATTTAATGGATCAAAATTTTCTTAAAGCATTTAATTCTATAAATAAAATATGTTCATAAGTATTTGAGATACTCTCTATTTCTAATTTGTTAGTTCCCGAAGCCTATCACTTTCAGCTGTGCTGCTGATAATGAGCATGCATTCAATATTGAATGGATGAAAGCCTGCATCAAATAGAACCAACGAGCAAAATGAAGTGAATGCATCTTTTCATTTTATTTTAATTTAATTTAATTGTATTATTTTTAAAGGATGATAGAGATGCAATCAGTACTTACCTTAGTACATTACAAAATGAGTAGTTTGTGCCTTTCTTAGATTTTATGTCTATGATAAGCAAAAATTAAAAAGAAAAACTGGAAGTTAACACAGGAAACTGAGCCAGCATCTAACAGAGAAATGCATAGTAAACAAAAGTGATTTTTAAAGGTTTATAAGGAAAATAAAAGTAACAAGAAACTTAGAACATAGCCCTCCAAAAAATAAAACAAGGAGATAAAAATCAAAGTAGTTTGATTTTTGCAATACACCTATTGAAACAAGATTAAAATACATCAATATGATTTTGTTTTTACCTCTTTGAAATAAAACTAAAAATTATTACGGTTCTATAAAGATTAGTAGTTTTTATTGTAAAGGGAAGGATGAAGAGAAAAGTAAAAAAGAGATGCATTTAAATAATAGAGAACTTTCAAATAGAGATAATATCAGATAAAGAATATATATTTTCCTAGTTTTAAGGTAAACATTTTCAGATTTTTGACACATGAAATACAGAATGAAGTATACATAAACAAGGAAGGGAGATAAACTCATGCAACATATCCATGCTAACTACATGAAAAGCAGATAGACGCTATGGTAGTCCATATACTCAAGTATACTTTGGTATTTACAAGGTATTCAGTGCTGCAGACAACGGTGAGTCGTTCAGAAGCAGAGGCTTCTCTCCAGCTGTGTGAGCGCACTCCAGTGGATAATGCGGGTCTGGTCTGCACTCCTCTGTGCTCAGGACAGAATGAGGGATGATTTCAGTGTGACCAGACTTCTGAAATGGCCCTCCCAGAATCTGTGAGGTTTCAGTGTACAGATATTCCTACCCAGTGGTTGGGCTCTGCTTTGATAACAGAATTAATTTGACCTCTAAAGGTTTGTTCTCTCAGGAAAAGTATTTCACAGAGTTGGCTTTTCCCATAGTCCTTTATTTATCAACAAAATACCAATACAGAAGGAACACGAAAGTCATAAAATTACTTATAATATCTCGAGTAAAGTAGTTTAGACACTTGAAGCATTCTTAGGGGAAAATAAGATTTTGCTTAATGGCTTTCACAGAAGAACTCTATGTGCATTAATAAAAACTTATAAAATTATCCCATATTTGAGAGTTTGACAATAATAAGACAACAAGTGAAATCAAGAGAGTCTGGATAAAGTCATGTCTGTTTAAAGTTTATTTTATTATCTTCATATACGGTTGGATTTTTAAAAGTGCAGTTACACTATTTGAGTATCCTTTATGGGTTTTTAAAAAAAGGAAACAGAAAAGACATTGTAAATATATCTCTGGGAGGAATATAAATCCCGGATGTTGCAGTTATATTATTTGCTAAAAAATTCCCATAAGACGCAGAGAATTTTAAAGTAAAGAAATATATAGTGTATATATTTAAAGAATGAACAAATTCCAGTGAAGGAAAATTGAATCGTGTATGACTTTTCATTGTGTGCTCATTTATCTTGTTAATATAGACCAACTTTGGAAGTCTACTTTTGATAACATAGCTGGTGGAAGTTAGAAGATTGTTTTAGGCTTTACAGACTTGACAGATGGAATCATAAATTTATTGATTTAATATTCTCAAACCTAAAATACTCCAGATGCAGATGTGACAAAATAAGGGTTTATGGCATAGTTAGAATCAGTTACAAAATGTTTAAATATTCTAACCCATAGTACTGGGTTCATTTTGGATCTCAGAATATTGTCATGGTCTTTTATAAAGGGATCTAAATTAATTTGATGAAAGCATCATCTGCCTATATGCAAATTTGGGAATGTTTCTAATTGATACGCCAAATTCTACACAGTGTAACTAAATTGCGACAGGAGGTTTAAAGTAATTATCTGAGCAATCTGGTCAAGACAAACTTATAATCATCAACAAATATTTATGGAGTGTCCACTGAGTGCCTAGCTGTGTATTCATTCTACATAGCTGTTTGCATTTCTGGAAGTAGAGCTGATGGTAGAGTTGTGGGTGGGGAGGAAATAGACCTGTAGTCCCAGCTACTGCAGAGGCTTATGCAGGAGGGTTGCTTGGCCTAGGAGTTTGAGACCAGCCTGGACAACAAAGTGAGACTTCATCTCAAAAAAAAAAAAAACCAAAAAACAAAAAAAGGAGAAATTAGATTATAAGTCTACCAAAAAGATAAAATAGGAATTCAAAAGGAGAAATTCAAAAAGAAAAATGTGAGTGAGTTCACATTTCTATTTATCTTCTAGCAATTCTAAAATAAAGAACATGCTTAAATTAGATTTTTAAGAAGTCAGTCAACTTAAAATTCTTTATTTTAAAGAAAATTGCAGCATTATATAGGCAAATTTAGTCACTTTAGAATTAAAAAAAATAATTTAGGGGTGAAATATTCTAAAGAAAAAGAGAAAGAGAAAAACAAATCAAAGGTTATCTGTGCCTTGATCTAGAAATTCTAATGTCATTTTTACTTATAGTAGGAGAAAAGAAAAAGATAAAAGAAAACTTCTGACAGCAAAAATAATTTTCTTCTTCAAGAATTTACCTTGTACACATAGATTTTTAAAATTAGATCTTACATTTCTAGGGCTTATGCTATCTCTGTTGTGTTAATCTGCATTTGTAATTCTCTCCCTGCAACTAGGCTAACTGAAGCCAATGAGTTAGTAGGGCTTTTATACTTCTCTATGTGTTAATATTAACTATATGTGGGAAAAAGCATGCATGTGAGCCCATCTACATTGTTGAGCAGAAGAACAGCAAATGGTGTTTCCAACCATATGGATCAGTTTGGCATTTCAGACGTGACTGACCCACTTGTGGGGCTCCATAAACTCATCATTTAACTGTGGCCTAATCCTTATTTCATAAAGATGGATAAAAAATTGATTACCAAAATATTTCCAAAGACACATTCAGCAGTATTCAGCACTACCAAATCAATATTTTCCTTTTTTCCCCCAAAATATGTAAAACTAATATATGTCTATTAGTCTATATATATATCTGTATCTAGATGAAATTAAAATGACTATAGGAACCAGGTATAAAATGTACTTAAATGCAACCCTTTGAAAGCTGAGTTGAAAAACAGATGTGGTGAGAACTACGGCTACCTGATATAATAGGCTATACCCAATGAGATCCAATTTATTGAAAGGGAAAAGCAGGTCCAGAATTTTCAGAGCTTCTTATTTTCCTAGAGAATTCATAAATCTGGATGTGAAATCTCCATGCCTAAAAAATAAAGATAACTGTGCAGTTCAAACCAATACTTCTGTAGGATGGATAGAAATTATTAACAAGCCTCCAAGTTGTGCTCTATCAGGATATGGAAGACAATACCCCTTCAGTATACTTATAACCTGGAATAGAAGTTATAACTACATACACATTTTTTCTAATATTTTATTTTTTCCAAAATAAAAATTATTTTATATTCTAACACGATTTCTTGTTATTGTTTCTGTGTATATTTTTTCTGAATATAAAGCTGAATAGTAGGTTTAATTTTTCACTGCATAACCCCATATTAAATCACTATAAAGCACATAGTAATAAAGATATAATAATAAAATTATATGCATTTTTATCTTATAAGATATTTAAAATGTCAACCTTTTCTAAGCTTAATGGAGGGGAAGAGATGAAAAGCATAATGGAGATACCTGAAGAAATGTTTAAAGAGTTATGACTGTTCAAAATGCAGATCAAACATTCTTATATTTTCTTTTTCCTAGAGAATTCACTAATACAAATAATGCTACAATGAACATGGAAATGCTATTATCTCTTTGAGATAGTGGTTTTATTTCTTTTAGAATTATAACTAGAAGTGGGATTGCTGGATCTTATGATAGTTCAATTTTTAATTTTTTGAGCAACCTCCATACTGTTTTTTATAATGACTGTATTAATTTACAGTACCACCAAAAGAGGACAAGGGTTCCCTTTTCTCAACACCCTTGCAACATCCAAGTATCAACAATACTTTTTATTTTTTACGTTTCGATAATAGCCATCTTAACAGGTATGCGATGTTACCTCATTGTGGTTTTGATTAGCGTTTCCCTGATGATTAGTCATGTTGAATATCGTTTCATATACCTGTTGGCCATTTATATGTCTTCTTTGGAAAAAATGTCTATTCAGGGTTTTATGCCCATTTTGAAATTGGGTTATTTGTTTTATAACATTGTTGAGTTTCTCCTATTTAGATATTTACATGACTGCTTAATTTTGGAAAGTGGTATATTACAGCAGTTAGCTAAGCTAACTAGCTAAGTATATTATTTTAGCCAAAATGCATCTTCACTGAAGTAAGTCATTTGATTTTATTCATTACACACACATAGCCTTTAATCAATGTGTAGAATATATTGTTATCTTTTATAAGATTGATTTATAGTTCAGGGTAAGTTTTAAGATATTTAATAAGCAGAATAGCATGGGCAAGAGCAATCAAAACAGAGCATTATAGACAGTCCTCAACTTATGATGGTGTTTTCATATTTTTTTACTTTAAGATGGTGTGAAAATGATACACGTGGAGTAGACTCTTTGCATAGCAATACAACCATTCTATTTTTCACTTTCAGTACATTATTCAATGAATTACATGAGATACTCACCACTTTATTATAAAAGAGGCTTTGTGTTAGATGATTTTCCCAATTGTAGGCTAATGTTAAGTGTTCTGAGCATATTTAAGGTAGGCTAGGCTAAGCTGTGATGTTTAGTAGGTTAGTTGTATTAAATGTATTTTCAATTTATGATATTTTCAACTTAAGATGGGTTTTTTGAGACTTAATCCCATCGTAAGTGGAGGAGTATCTGTATTGTTTTTACCTTGTTAGTTAAAAGTTTTCCTTTTCAACTTTGGAAGTATCTAAGATTGGTTAGAATTGGGGTTATGTTTACTCTTACATGCATAAATGAAGAACAGAATGACTAAAGAGAAATGTATACACACTTTCATTGGAGACTCCAGTAGAGCAGAACAAAACATTAGGCAGTAGAATTGGTCATACGTTTTCTGATACCTAAGGTAAAAAGACTGCCATACTGACTTATTGTTTTCAAATAACAGGAAACACATAATACAATTTACAGGCTTAATGTAAGAAGCAATGTGTTTTCTAGATTTTCATACAAAAGGAATAAAGTTATAGGTAAAATATAAAAATGACATTTAATAAGTATAAAAAATTGTAAAAATGATATTGTTCTACTGCACAAGTATATATTTTTTTCTGGAATGTTTAAAAACATGCCAATGTATAGATTAAAATAAGTATTTAAACTTTTACGGAATTAGTTTAAAATACAATACAATACAATAAAATAAGTATTAATGGTTTTTTAATCCCAGAGAATGAAGTGACTACCTCCAGAAGCAGTATCCAGAGAGAAAATAAAGGGAGAAAATAAAGGGGTTTATCTCTTAGCCCTAAAAGTTCTAGATAGAAGAACATTTCCCAAGTAAAACTGAAAATTGGATCTTCCTCTGCTCCTCACTGCCCCAAATAAGAGAGTTGCATTTAAGAGGATGTAGGAGATCTTAAGTTTAAGTATTTGATTTGTCAAAATGGAAGTGGTCAGTGATGGTGAAAAGTGCAATATCACATTTCCCATGGTTGAGATTGAAACCAGATTAAAATAGGCTGGAATAGATATGGAGATTTTCACATGGGTAATGTGGAGAATTATACATAATACACTCTTGGCTACAAAACACTTTAAAAATCTCAAATGATAACAACAATATCATTTCTGTAATAAATACTCAAACTTTCAGAAAAGTAGAGACATCATTCGGGGACAAAGTTGAAACACAGAAAGGTTTTCTATTATGAAAATTTTAATTGTCCTATAGACACATGTTGGACTCTATATCCAGAGGATTTTTGTTTAATGGACAGTAGCGACAAGGCTTATTACTTTGATTAAGAGAGGGGTTGGAACTAAGACCCTTCAAAAAACTGGGACATTCAATGTAAAGACAAAATACAGAAAAATCCATCATTAAATTTTCAAAAAGTTAAAAACTAGAAAAAGAAGAAAAAAAAACCTTCTAGCCTTGGCTCATTCTATAGGTGGAAAAACAGTCTTTTCCAAAGATTTATAAGTGCTGGCCTGTTCTCATACAGGATTGTTCTCACATTTATACTGATGAATTACCACTGGAACTGGTGGCCAATTAGTTCTAATTTCCCCCCTCCCTTTTTTTCCCCTGGAAAAAAGTCAAAGACATCAAAACAATAAGGAAAATACATATATTTTCTTAGAAAAATGTTAGGAGTTTGAGGAAACCTCAAATTACAACTTACATATAACTGCTCCAAATCAATTCAGATGATCAGATTATGCAGCAAGTCCCAGAAGAAGCTGGAATAAAACAGTAAAAAGCACAAAGATTACAGAGGGGTCTAATGTTGCCAGATCTCTGGAACTGCCTTCTACAAGAAAAAACACCCTGAATGGAAATTTCTATGATTAAGGCTAGGATCAAATAGTGTGTGAAAACTGGAATCCGAAGAGAGCAGGTGCAAAAAGTGCTTAAGGGAGCCCAGAGGAAAAGAACAGAGAAAACACCAGCATATAAACATACATCTTCTAAAAGAAAATGTATTACTTTGGAAGGCAGGGCTGTGCCACTTCTAAGTTCGTAGAAGCATTAAGAGAAATGACCTCTCAGATATGCCAAATATTAATGAAAGACTATGACAGTGTGACCACAGGAGAGACAGACCTTTTCCTGAAAAGGATGGCTCTTGGCATGAAAGCTAAACTGGCTCACTCCATCTAACAGAAGGCTCGAGAATAGTTGGTTAACAAAATACAATTCTTTCAAATACACACTGCAAAAAGAATTGGCATAACATTCATACAAAGATGGTGGAAACGGAAAGAGTTTGTGTGAGAAAGACTGAGAAAACTAGAGATAATAGCTAAAAGCATGTATCTATCCAGGAAAGCTGGTTCTGAACAGTGAAAATAAAGACATGTGCTAGTAAGATAATTGGACATCAGGGGAGACTTCTCTTTCCTGTTTTTAGAAGAATGCAATAATATTGCACTTTTCTATGCTGAAATACCTTGTTTTTAAGAGGATAAGATTACTGATAAAGAATTAAAAAAGGATAATGGAGTTATAAATTCTTGATAAGGCAAAAGGGAATTCAGCTCACATGGGGAGGGACTGATCATTGAAAATATAAGGAATGCCTCTTGCACAGAAATAGTAAAAAAGAAAGGAAGAAAAACCAAAGTCAGACATGGTGTGTTTACAGAATTAGTCTTGGGAAGATTGATATATTTCTGATAATTTCTATTTTCTCAATAAATATGAGGTAATTATCAACTCAAATTATGTACTTGATCATGATAAAGGATGAGGAATGTATGAAGAGTGAGAAAAAAGACAAAAATGTCATTGTTCAATAAAGAATTGTAAACTTGATGTATCATATTTTTTTTAAAAAAATGATATCCGATGAATGCCATAAGAAAAGCGCATAAAATGGTATGAGAAAAATCTCAAAATACAATGTTTCTTATAGAAGTTATAATGCTCATAAAAGTCGTAAGTACCACATAGATTAAAATTGATAATATCCCAAACTCCCAAGTGCAGTTATCATTGTATTCTGATGACTTCTTGTTATAACCACATGGCAAATGTTAATAGTTTGAAGGTGCAATATTTGAATTTTTTTCTATAAATGCATTGAGCTATATGTGCATATAATTGTACATTATATATTCCTCCCTCTTTCTCTCTCTCATTCACTTTCTATAATTTACTTTCACAAAAGTGGTATCTAGCTTCTTGGTATCCCTTTCTTTTTTCAGTATGTAAGATCTACTTAATTGTTGTAAAGTTTCTATGGTATCCATAACATGAATATATTATGCTTTATTTATACCTCTTCCTGTATTTGAAGATTTGAATAATTACCAAATTTACAACTACAAAAAGTAATGTGACAATCAGTTTGCATATATATTTATAACACTGGTGAAAGTAGGATTGAAATAATGCCACTTTCTGAAATCTATTACTTTTAAGTTTTTTATGTGGTATTTAATTATCTAAATGTAATTATCTAAATGGGTTTGTGTGTTCCTTTATTACAATTCTCTGGCATTTCCTGTGAAAATAAGAGGCATTTGGCTTAATTACGTTTCTTTGTGAAGAATATCTTATATTTTTGTCTTAGCATATTTCTTATTTACTGGTTAATATTTATAAATACTGGTTAATATTGAACTTCTTAAAACTATTTCAAGAACGTGCATATGAAAGTCTTAGTAGACCTTAAGGCTACATCCTGACCCCTGAAACACTTTCTAATAGTAGGTTAGTTAGCAAGGTGTATCTGTTGGATTATTTGGAAATATTTGTACCTACATCCCAAAAAGCAGAGTTGTCAAATATATTAACATATGTATAACACAATAAGATATATAAAATAATATATAACATGTAGCATACAATTTTATGTATATAGTTAGTTACACGAGACATGATCTAAACACAAGTATTTGTGTGCACATAAAATATCTCTGATGGCATACAAAAGAAACTGATGAAAGTTATTGCTCTTGTGTGAAGGGAACCCTGGTGGAAATAAGGGCTTATTTTTACTTTGCACAGACTGCTTTTTTGAAGATATTGAGTTTTTCAATATCTGCTTCCTGTCATGTGCCTTCTGCCCAAGCCCGCCGCTGATGTGCGCTGCGTTGCATGAGTTCCGGGTGCGTTTCCCAGAATCCTCCGTTCACTTGGACCCAAGAGAGGCAATAGCCCTAGCTAAGGCTCTTGGTTTCCAGACGCTCTGGACTGGTTTGGGTGCTTTGAAATAGATTTTTACTTCAGTGGTGCTTATGGGGAGGTAGGGATAGAACCTAAATGTGAGACTTGGGTGGATGGGAATGCTAAACATTGGTCTCTTCAATTTTCTTTGCTTTTGATATTGTCTCAATATCAAAATTGGTCATTGTCTCAATTGGTCATTGTCTCAATGTTAAAATGCCAAAAATGGAAAAAAAAATGTATACCTATTATTTTAATAATTAAGTAATTATAAAGTACATTTTTAAAGTGAAAGTAAAATTATGTGGTTAATTTAATATCAATCTTACCTTTTAAGAATGTTAGATTCTTTAATCTCTAATGGTAAGGTCTTTATTTAGTGTAAAAATAAAATGAGTGAGTTAAAATATTACCAATAAAAAATAACTGGTATTTTTATGTTTCTGAATAATGCCATATACTGTGTTAAACGCTTTACATAGCTTAACATATTAAATCCTTCCATTATGTCAGCACCTTATGAAAGTGATATTATTTCACTTTTACAAAGAGCATAATTGAGAAACTGAATAATTTATAAAAGTCTGTGCAGTTAATTCATAGAGGTAGGATTCTGTTCCCATTGACTACAAAACAGAGATGTATGTAATATAGTTAGATAACACTGAAAATATAGATATAACATATTAAAGGTAGATGTGTAAATGAAAAAGAGAAGAGATTTCAGGATTACTGTGTATAAATAAGGAAAGAAAAGGCCTGTTCAGCAAGAGAGGAACCAGGGGGAGAAGAAAAATAACAAAGAAACAAGTATAAAAATAGAACAAGCTCATTGCTGGAAGTACTGAGTTTTAAAAAGGCAAAAAGAATCAGGTAATCATCTAGAAGCTGTTTAATTCTGTAGCTCAGGGAAAGAAGAAAGTGGCAGTAAACAGAAGGAATATAACTTCAGTGTGATTTCAAAGTGACAAGGATGTGAAATGAGAGATGAAAATATATCAGACAGAAATGAAAGAGAAAGTAACTGGAGTTACATTTATTAAAGTCATAAACCTGCAGAGAACAATAAAAAATGATATCGAGTCATAAGCAGAAATCAGAATTGAGTGATCCATATAACATATATTTCAGAGTTGAATTGCTGCTTGAATAATCATACAAATTCAAAAGGATACGGGAGAATTAACATAGTATTAAAATAGTGATTAAGCTCTTTAGTATAAAATGCAACAACCTGAACACAAGTGGCAATGAAAAAAAAAAGAACAAGAACACAATTCCTATTGTAGTGGAGTGTGTGTGTGTGTGTGTGTGTGTGTGTGTGTGTGTGTATGTGATAAATGACATTTGAGTAAATAATGGCAAAGTTCTGTTAAGATAGGAAAGTAAATGTCATAAACTTCATCAAGAAGTATAATTCAATGACAAGTAAAATCAAAAGGAAGTATATATATTATTAAGGCTATTAAAATAACCTATGATGGTTAGGACGATATATTGCAGAGTGTGAAAATTTAATATTTTGGAATTCCCAAGAAAGAGAAAGACATTTGATAGGCTTGTGGGTTCCAATAACAAGCAAGAAATATTGGGATGATTCACAGAAGTGAAGTGAAAATGGCCATGTTTTCAGCACAGCTTGATGGAATGTGCTGTGTTCACCTTTGTGTGACAAGAGATTTTCAGGCGTAATTGGAAGTGCTAAGAAAACAGCATCTTTGCTTTGTACCAGACTTGACCAAGTGTAGTGAAATCAAGACATTGAGAAATAAGAATAAGCATAATGGAAGATTAATTAGCAGATAAATCAGGACTCAGTAAAAAGAAAATGAATTTTGATAATGACAAAGAAAGATGAGAGAAGTACAGGAATTAAATTAGAAGTGTTAATACAGTACTATAGTAAGAATAATAGATTTATGAAGATGCAGAAACTTTATACATAAAAGAGAAAAAGTAGTATATATAGTAACATCAAAGGAAGAAAATCCTTAAGAGGACAAAGTGGAAAAAAAAAGAGAAATAAATTTGAGGTTGAAAAATTCTATGCATAGAGGAAGAAAATAAATAAGTAAATGTATGAAATATACATGAGTTTTTAAAAAGGAGTATAAAGAGGAGATAGAAAATGTCAAGGATCTAAAAACTCAAAGAACTCCTTCTTTGTAAATTATCTACACAGCCTGTCATACTCTAACACTCTTCATATGGATGGTATCAAGTCTTATTTCCACAAAGGAAAGAAAATCTAACTATCAAAAACCTGTGGTAAGTATTTTTTGGGGTTTCAAAACTTTTATGTGTTGAAAATGAGGCTCTGCACATGCACAAACAGTGGGTGGGCTAGGGAGGTGTGAGATTGCAGAGCCAGCTAGGGCTGGGAGCCAGCAGTGCTCTTCTCTGAGAAGATTGCTCAAGTGGCCACAACGGACACTTTGTTCAGTACTTATTATTTTTCCATTTCTTTTTCTTTTAACAACAAATATATTGATGCATACCACAAATACAGAAAGGTTGACAAACCCAAAGTGGAGATAGTGACAAATTATCGCAAAGTTAACCCATTCTTTTAAGAACTACCCAGCCCACAAAACAAAATATTAATACCAGAATCATCCATATCTCCTCACTATCATTATACCGTTGATCCTTCCAACAGATAACATTATCTTGACTTCTAAAACCAAAAATCATTTTTCCACCTATGTTTGAATTTAGAAAAACGGAGTCCTGTACTAAGTGTCCCTATATGATTGACCTCTTTCAGTCAGCAGAGTCAGACCTGCAAGACCGCAGATATTAGAGCACCCCCAGTGCATTTTGGTATAAATATAATATAGCACAGTAATATATAACAGAAATAAATAAAGGCATTGAAAATATGAGTAAAGAGTAAGAAATTATAAAAATCCCCAAGCAGATTTCACAAATTCATCATAGCTGACAAAAAAACTAGACTCTGAAAAGATTATTTAGAATAGAAAACAGAGTCAAAAAGATGAAAAATGTGAAATAAGGTTAAGCGTCATGGAAGAGAGAATGAAAAAGACCCACAATCTACATCTAATAGGAGCTTTAAAAAAAAAAAGAGAGAGAGAGAGGAGAAAAAACAAGCAGAGGGAAGATTTGAAGATATAAAAGCTAAGAACTTTCTGGAACTGTTAAAAAGATGCCAATCTGCAGATTCAAGAGTTCCAGTGAATCCCAAAAAGGATATCACAGCTAAACAAGTTGTATTGAAACTGTAGAACAGCAATGAGAAAGCGAGACAGCAAAGATATTTTTAAAAAATGCCCACTGAAGAAAGGCAGATTACTGGCAAAGGAATGGCAGTTGGACTGTGAGCCGACTGATCAACAGCTGTAACGTGGACAAGAACACAGAGGATTGATGAGCAAAGAAAGTGGCAAACACGTGCTTAAATCTAAACAAATGCAGACTACAAGCACAATAATAAAAATGGCCTGTGTGGTTAAAACATACCCAGCAGTGATATCATGTAAGTTAAGGGAGCTGAAGGCAGTAAAATGTAAAATGTTTCAAAGTCCTTATGTTGTCTAAAGGAAGGTAATGATATTGATTAATTTTAGACTTTGGTGACTTAAATATATGTATTTCTAAGTGTTAAAGAAAGACAAATAAGACACACTGGGAGAAAATATTTGTATTTATTTCAGATAGAAAATTGTAGCTATAATGTATAAAGAACTCTTTAAACTCAATAAAACAAGGACAATCAAATCAATTTTAAAACATCAAAAGATTTCAAAAGACATATCACCAAAGATGATATATATTATCACTAAATACCCACAACAATGGCTAAAAGTTTTAAAAAATGAAGACAATGGGAAGGGATGACAAGAATACGCAGCGATGGGAACTCTAATGTAATCTTCATAAGAATGTGAACTATTATAGCAAAACTGCCTTGGAAAACATTTTGTCGGTTTTTCTGGAGTTAAAAATCAACCACCCTTTGACCTAGCAATAAAATGAGAAATGAAAGCATATATCCTTAGAAGGACTTTTATGAAAATAAATATAGAAGACTTATTCATAATAGCCTAAAGATTTGAAGCAACAGAATTTCTTTTCTTACATGAATATATAAACATAATGTGATATATTCATGCATATACTACTGAGCAGTAGATATGTTGAGCAAAGAAGTCAAATACAAAAGAGTACATATTGTGTGATTCATTTACATAAATCCTAAAATAGGAAAAAACAAACTATGATTGAAATCAGAACTGCAGTTGCACCTGCGGATGGTATACTTGTTGGGAAAGGGCACAAAGGAATTTTCTGGGATGATGGACGTCTTCTATAACTGGATTAATGTGTACATTTCACAAACATCACTGAGCTGTACACTTGAGAATGATTTGTTTTATTGTATGTAAATTGCAAATAAACTTAAATAAAAGAAAGAGAGAAATAAGATATGGTGATATAAGAAGAAATACAGTGAAAAATATTAATTCAATTTTGTACTTCAGCAAAAAACTTTCAGTTTATATTTTTAAAATTTGTTATCCCCATTCTTTTGCAAGGCTGTTGTTTAAGTTAATCCTTACAGTTTGCAAATTGTGACTTTCAGTTTCTGGAAAATATAATTATTGAAAATTAATTGAGATGTCTGATGCTAGCATTAATACTAAATGTTTAGGAGAAAAGGAAATTGTTTTTAAAGTATATTAATGGTCAATCAAGATGGGGTGATATAGCTTAACTATACAGGGATGAGAGTAAATTTGGATATAGTTTGATTTTGTAGCTTGTTCAGCTTGTCATTATTGTTAATTTTGATATGTTGCTATTTCTGCTTTCAACATCATAAACAGAAGGCAGTGGTTCATTAACATGCATTTTATTTGCAGAGATGATTCGCTTTTAGCTATAGATACTGCCATGAAGCCCACTTATAATATGACAACAGCTACGAACTAGTCTGAATGATTTGATACGACCGTTTCTCCCCTATATGCTTTTATCCTTGTTCCTGGAGATGTTAAAGTTGGACTTCGTGTGTCAGTGTTTCCTGCTTTTGCTTTTGACTTTATGTCAGTGAATATCTTCAAAGAGAAATGTCTTTATGTTGACTAATAATCTTTAATCTTTTCAAGAGAATTACAATACATTTCCCACTTTTCAAATGTATTGACTGAGGGATTTGGTAAAATATTAATTCTCTGAGAAATGCCAGGAGTGAATTCCTGCATGAGAACACTAATCAAATATAATTTGTGGAAGAAGCTAAATTATTGGAGGCATTAGCCAGTGGGATATTGAAGTCATTCAATAAGATAGCGAGGTTAGAGGTGAAACATAGACTGATACATACTAATGGCTCAATGAATGAGGTACTGACTGCGACATCCGTGGCTGAAAGCAAAGGGCAAAGGCACGGTATAGTTTATCAAATTATTTTGGCCTCAATGGACCGGGTTACATCTTTTATTTTACTTTTCCATTAGTAATAAAAAGGTTGGGGTGGTAACGGCCTGGAATGGTAATATTAGTCCACATTATTTGAATGCTAATACTATGTTCTAGGAACTGTGCTGAGAACTATACACAGATGACCTCATTTAGGTTCCCAAGATGAAGCAGTTATTAAGTGCGAATATTTGGATATAAACCCTAGTAGACTGAAGCAGAATCAATGTGCTTAGTACTATAGCATACTGCTTCAACAAGCTTCAGTGGGGATCCTGAAAAACCTGAAAAAAAAAGACATTTTTATAATAGAGCCAGTCTTCAGTTAATGAACAGAAATAGAGAAGAAACCCCCTGACATAATGGAGTTGGTAGATGATGAAGAGACACAACTGTGGAGCGTTGAGTTGAGAGAAAAGAAGTGCAGGGAGGGATAGTCTGGGCTTGAGAACACACAAAGCCACTTGGGAATAAAAGAGACAAAAAGAATAGGATACCAGGGGCTCTGAATTCTGAGTGTTGACTATTAATTGAAAAAAGGATAAATGCTATATTGTGTTTAGTAGTAGTTTCTTTAAGGAAAGCGGGCATTGGGTTTAAGGCCAGAGGAAGTGCCTCACTCAGGTTCATTCTGGGTGAGGTACACAGCAAAGTCTGAATTTTCTGTTCACTTTGCCCAGGATGAGGCAATGCTGGTGGCTCAGCCTCTGCACTCAGGCATCCCAGGCTAGTAGTGGCATTTGTTTATGACAAGTACTGGACAAACATTTTGAACATTTCTTGGAATATAATAAAAATGGAGTAGGGACTATTGTCACCATTTTAACTAAATATAAACAAATTAAACAAAACAAAAATTGACTTTATGATATTTTATTTTTATATCATTTTTTGTAAAAGGTTACTGTCATTTGTCGAATATCTACTGAATGCCTACAACACGCCAAGTACTATGATCGAAGGTGCAGATGTAATGGTGAACAGAAATAGACATAGTCCCAGGTCCTAGGGTCTTAGGGGGCTTTTAATTTAGTGAGGGGACAGAAGACAGACATTAATCAAATTGTCATACAAATGAATGTAGAAATATAAACTGAGATGGAGAAGAACATGAATCTATAAAAGCAAGTAACAATAACAGTAACAAGAAAAAGGATTATTCTGGGATAAATCAAAAGCCTGAGAAAGTTATGTTTCTCATGAGATCTGAAGGATCAAAAATTGTTAATTAGGTATAGTGGCTGTGGGGAGAGGAGTCATGAAACCGTGGGCCAAGCATAGGACACAGACAGTGCATAGACGCTGGAATAAGAGGGTCCATGATATTCTTAGGCATTTGCACGAGGCAATTCTAACTAGAGCATGGGTAGGCTGTGTCTGAGATGAGAATGGGGAGCTAGAAAGAGGTAGAGCCTGATATAGGCCATGTTGAGGATTTTGGTCTTTTTCTCCCAACAGCCATTAAAACCTGGTACAGAGTTTTAGAAAAAACTGATCTGATTATATTTACATTTTGAAAAGATAACTCTGCGGTATAGATTGAAGGACGCAAAAGTTGAAGATTAGGAGACTAATTGGAAGGATGTTGCCTAGCCTGGGGCAAAGATGACAGTAACTCAGACCTCTGAATTGGCAGAAATGATGGAGATAATTGGATAATTTGAGATATGTCAATAAGAACTGGCATGCTGAATTCCATTAAAATTCTTGCAAATAGTTTCCATAACATTTCAGTATTTTGAAATATTAATAATTTGAACTTTTCATATAAGTGCATTTTTCTCAATTATTTAGATAGTTTCTCCATCACAATACTAAGATTTAACTGTGGTGGGTCTTTCCATAGAATCAAATTAAAATTACATTATTTTACTTATGGTAATATCAATTATATTTGTAGCACAGATATTTCTTGATCATTATCGTTTCTTGTTCTATTTTTGCACACATTCAAATTTCCCCAATATTCATTTCCTATAACACCTTTTGTGGTATAATTGACACAATAGCTATTTCATATTAGAAACTAAATATTTCATTTAAATGAAATGTAGTCAACTTTGTTGATGAAATATTTCTATAACCCTTAAACTGCTCTTCCGAAAATAATAAATGTTTTGCTGAAAAATATTGTCACTCCTTTTCTTGTCATCACTTTCTTTTTCATTTTACTGCAACATTTACCACTTCATAGGCCATGCAATTTTGCTCTTGTAGGATGGAGATAGAGTCTGCATTGCTCTGTCTGCATTTGGATGGCTACTGCCCCATTTAGCTCACTGCAGACAATTGGCTCATTTAGAAAACATTTCACCATACAGGCAGAAATAGGTAATGAAAGAACAAAAAAGTCTTCAGAGAGATTTCTTTTAAAACTCCTAGAACATTTCTAGGAAATCTTGTAAAATAAGATCTAGATAATTTCCTTATAGTGTAAGATAGTTAGTAATGAAATATTTTCATGCATGCCAGATAACCTGGTAATGTATGAAAGAGCGAAGAGTGTATAGTCATAGTACTCACGTTCAGGTACTGGCTCAGCCACTTTCTAGTGTGTGAAGTTCAGCAAATCACTTAACGTTTTGCCTCAGTTTCTTCATTGGTAGATGAGTACAATACCACACTCCTTCCTTAGAGGATCGTTGAGAAGAGTAAGGAAAATCATAGGCTTGTAAAGCAGTCCTTAAGACTGGGATTCCTTAATTAACATGCATTTTGGAACTTCAAGGGGTTCATGATATTTTATACAAAATGGTGAGTATTCTTGCATTTTCCTCTACAAAGAATGAATTAAATTCTCAAATGAGTCACTGATTGCCTCCATGAGATATTAGCAACTACTCGATGCAATGTTAGATGTTGCCATCACTCATAGTTACTTTCACTACTGAGATGTGGCTGGTGTAACAGAAGGAGCACAGCGTTTGGAGCCATACATATCTGGAAATGAGCCTGGGCAGGTCAGAGGTGTAGACGTCCAGTTCCTTCCTTAATCCTTAAAATAAAATTGGTAATCCTTTGAATAAATATGAGGATTATAGTGTAGGAACTTAGCAGATATTAGTTCTTTTATTTCTCCCTTAGTATTTATTTTGATATGCTTGTAATACCAACAATTTAGAAGAGGTGAAATTTTTACATTGTATGTGTTTTTCTGAATTAAGGGCACTACTTTGTAGATATAATAATTAACAAAAGAACTTCAAATTATGGGACTTTTGCTAGAAATATTTTTAAACTTGAAATGTTTTTAGATTTCAATATCAATCCCTTAATTTAGCATAAATTTGCTTGAGAAAAAGATTTCTTCTATTTCTCACTAAATTGCACTGATGGCAAATCTCTGATTCATGACTTGAGATTCTCAAGTGGCAAACATTACCATATTTCCTAAATTTATAATGACATAAGTAAAAGTATAGTAATTTACTATAAGGGCTCGAAATCATTAAGCTTTTAACTAATATGTGTATACACATACACACACACACAGATAGATAAAAGAAGTTTTAAGGATTAGCTCAGTTTATCTAGGCATATTTTGTGTCCTTTTCTAAATTTTGAGAACTCTCTAAACTGATTATTTCTTTGTGAAATACCAATAAATTCTTGCTCTCTTTGTTGTGTAACAGACTCGAAAGGGTTTTTTCCTACTGTCAGATAAATGTAGGCCATGTTCATACATAGAACCTTTTTCTAGAATGAAAGCATATTTTGTATTTTTTCTCTCTGAATTTGTCATTTTAAATTAATTTATAAATTCAGTGTGGTCCTTTGACTGTCATGTTATCAAGTAAATAATTTGCTATCTTGAATAATTAAAGAGCACCTTTTGAAAAAAATTCATAGCCCCAAACTGTACATTGGATTTGTGGGATTTCATGTCTAGTAGGAAGTTGGTAGCCATAGGAGAATTTAGCAGATATGTTTCTTTATCAAGTTGATGATGTTAGTAGGATCATGTACTTTCAGAGTTGGAATAAAATTTTAACCAATGCTCCAGCTGTTCCATTATGTGTGGAGAATAATAGATCTACTGCTAAGTACTCAGAGTTATAGTTCACAGGAAGCCAAGCCCCATCTACCACATAGCTAGCATTTATGTATTGCTTAGTGTATATTAGGCCTTGTACTTAGTCCATCATTTCACCTTATTTAATTTTACAACCATTCTATGTGGTAGTTTTATCTCCATTTTAAAGTTAAAGGAACATAAGGTTGTAAATCCTTGTTAAGGGACATGGTATACCACATAACTACTAGGGGTAGAATCTGAATTCATAATCCAAGTTTTTTTAATTGTAAACTTGTGTTTTAAAATGTTGTGTTATATAAAAAAAATGGTTATTTTATTCTAAGTCCAAAGGAAATTTTATCTACTGGGTTTATATTGTCAACAAACTATACTATATTTCATTACGTATTTCATTCTACTTTGTAGGCATGCATAGTAGCTACCAACCAAATAAGTGACTGATGAAAGTAGCCATGAGTAATTAAAAGGCTTTTTAAAGTGTTTAATTTTGTTATGCCCTGGTATTCAAGAACATGTGGCAAAGGTAATGCCTATATTTTCTTTCAAGTAGATCAAAGGGCCAAATGGGAAATAGCTTGAGTTCAATAGTTTTTATACATATCATTTTTTATGCCTAATACACAAAATCCTTTCCTTTATTCATGAGGATTCTCCTACATGAATAAAATAATGTCAGTTTCCTTTTCTGATTGAACATTTAACAGTCTGTTTAGCTTTGTTCAAATTCTGTTGGATTTGTTTTTATTAATTAATCTTTTTATGTTTTATTCTTTCAGTGTCATATGAGTCTTTGTCACTCATATTTAATTTTATCCTTTCAAAAATAGCTTCTAATATTTAGGCATTTTTCCATTTGTATTGAATAAATTAAATTATGAAATGCATTTGTATTGAATATATTAAATTATAAATTATAAGCTCTTTTATAATGGAAGTCATCTTTATATCCTAACATTTAATATGAATGACGACATTTTCCTTAAATTAAAAGCAAGCACACTGATGGATGAATCCAACCTGCTTCTACTCAAGTGCATTCCCTTTCCTTGCTTTCTACAAAACTTTTCTAATTGTCATCCAAGCATACAAGGACATCGTTTCAGCAATTTCTCATACTCTCCTTCTCTCTTCCCCTCCCCCCTTCTCTCTCTCTCTCTTTCTCTCCATATATTGTGCCTTAACTACTATATTAACATACATATATCCTATTGTATGTCATACAAAACAAACAAAATTCTATCTTGGGCTCTGTAAAAAATCCGTGTATGTATTATCAATACTTACTATTTTCTGCTTTTCTCATAATTCTTTCTTGAAACCCGTCCCAACTAGGTTTTTACTACCACCACTTCAATGAAACATCTTTTATCAGGGACCTCAGTGTCTTCTACATGGCTAAATCCAGGGCCAGGTCCCAGCTCTCATCCTGGTTGACTCATTAGTAGTATTCGAAATGTATGACCTCTCTTTATTGAGACATTTTTTTTATTCTATCCTTTTCATTCCAACCTCTTCACCCCCCAGAACTCCTCCTCTGTCAATCGCTTTCCATCTCCCTGAGCTGCGCATGTTGAGGAGTTTCAGGGCTCAGAATTATAATTACTAGTTTTTTTCCTACAGTCATGCACTTGGTCATATCATTCAGTTTAAAGGCTCTATATACCATCCACATGTCTATGTCTTCAAAATCTCTATCTACCTGATTATCTGTCAGTACTACAAATTTATTTATCCAATTGCCTAATCTATATCTCTATGCAGAAGTCTAATACTCGTCACAAACTTAACATATCACAAACTGAATTTGATCTCTTTGTTGCTCAGGCCATACATGGAGTTATCCTTGATACTTCTTTTGCTCTCATATTCCACATCCAATTCTAATAGCAAATTCTGCATATTCAATCATAAATATGCAAAAACAACTATTGCTTCATTGCCTTTGAGGTTTCCACCTTGTCGAAACTGTCTTCCTCTTTCATCTAGATTATTTACATAGTTTCTTATCTGCTTTCCTTGCTTCTTTCCTTACCTTATTATAATACGTTTACAGCTCATCTATAAAAGAAATTCTTTTAAATGTAAATCAGATCACATTGTTCTTCCATTAAACCCTTCAAAGATTGACTATGTCACCCAAAAAGTAAAAACCGAAGTCTTTGCTACAGCCTAGAAGACACTATGGATTCCGGCCACTCTCCCTCTCTGGCATTGCTCTCTACTGGTTTCTCCCTTGCCCAGTCTTCTCACAGCCTCAGTGTGACCTTGCCGATTCTTGGACATGTTCAGTAAGACCCCACTATGGTGTTTTTCTACCTGATATTCTCTCTGTTTTGAATGCCTGCTGCATGTTTTTTGCTCAAATATTTTTTTCCTTAGTAAGGCCATATCGAAACATCTCATGTGAAATATAACAAGGCATGTTTTCCTGACAGCCACTTTTCTTCTTCCTCACTTATTTTGTATTTTCTTTCCACTTGATGTATGTGCCAAAGGCAGAGAATTTGTTTTGCTCATTGCCCTATCACTAGAATCTGATACATAGTGAGAACTAAGTAAATATTTGCTGCCTGAATAAATGAATAAATAAATGATGAATCCAGTTACTCCCACGTATACTGCTCTTCTGATCTGTGATGTCAAACAGTGAGACCTCAGTACAGTTTGAGCAATCACCTTAGACTTAGATTTTTTGGGCTGGTTCCCATGTCAGTCCTTATTAATTTGATTCTGAGGCAATATCTTATTTTTTACTGTATCTCTTTATTGTGATCCTGTTTCCACTATTGGATTCATTTTTTCCCATCACTTCTCCAGTATCACACTCTATGCTACCCCACAAATACTGTGACTTGAATCATCTGTAATGACCTTTATGGCCATCTATGAACAAGGTTTCACTGCTCTCCCGTTAACTAAAAGCTGCTAACTTAATACCCAAGAGTAAGTCTGAACTTGTCTATGATAAACATAGTAAGTTTATATACATGGCCACTGTGATTGCTTCAGTTAATGCAGGGCTAAGTCTCTCAGCTCATGGCATTTACAAAGCAGTGATGATTATTTCAGAATGAGGTTCAGAACACTAGCTGGAAATTGAGCCATACAGACAGTCTCCTGCTACGTAATGTGGTTGGTGTTTATGAAGTCTGCTACTACTGTACCTTTTAATACAAGCCCAGAAAATACAACCAAATGATGAAATTAGAAAATGGAAAAAACTAGACTGCTGTAGAAATGAGCCAGTGACCTTATTAAACTGAACTTGAACTTTCAGTTCCTTGAGGAAATGAATCTCCCTGAATACTTAAGCCAATATCAGGTTACGTTTTGTTTTGTTTTGGTTGTTGTTTTTATGCTATCTGCTATTTAAAAAGTCCTATTAAAATATACTCTCATGAATTTCAGACTACTCCAGGGCATGTAACTATTGTAACTGGCAATTTAGGAGCCAATCCTTGCCCGGCATCCCCATGAGAAAAACAAAAAACCAAAAACAACTCAGAGATTTGATTTTACAAGCTCCTACTCATTTTAAGGCTATTTGGAAGAGAAAAAGACAAGGAGGGAGTGAGGGAGATGGGCAGAGAGAGAGAGAGAGAGAGAGAGAGAGAGAGAGAGAATAGGACAGGGGACAAGAGAAAATAGAGAATTTTGAAGGGGTCATAATCCACATAAATTTGAATTTTGGATGATGCTCAAAATAAAAAGAAAACTAGCTGTTATATCATAGCTTTGCCCTGTTTTACAGCCACCATCTAAATTTTATATATATATGTATGTTATATGATTATATGATATATGTTATTATTTTTTCTTTTTACAGAAAAGTTTTCAGGGAATAAAAGATCAAAACCTTAATTCACAACCAATTTTGTTTGCTTTTTATAAAAATAATCATAGACATTGTATACAGATACTCCTTGATTTATGATGGGGTCATGTCCCTATAAATCCATTATAAGTTGAAAATACCATAAGCCAATATGTACTCAATACATCTAACCTACTGAACTCATAGTAGGATTTCTACTAAGCATGTATGGATGGCTTTCACACCATTGTAAAGTCAAAATAGCATAAGTTGAACCATTGTGGGGACTGTCTATGCTAAAATTCGTACTTAATTGTTTTTTGTCCCTGAAAAAAAGATGTTTAAAATTCTTAGCATATTCGAGATAACTTAAATTCATTTGGAGCCTACTACAATCCTTCTTTAGTTAAAGCCAGGTTGTGTAGTGCTGTGTGAGAGAGACCAGGCTATTGGATACTCCAGAATTAAAATGACTAAACTCATTCTTTTTTGTTTGTCTTTAATTGTGAGAAAATACATAATATAAAATTTACCATCTTAACTGTTTTTAAGTGTATAATTCAGTGCCATCAAGTACATTCATATTATTGTGCAAGGATCACCACCAGCCATCTCTAGGACTCTTTTCTTCTTGCAAAACTGAAAACTCTTTATCCATTGAAGAGTAACCCCCATTCCCACCTCCTCCCAGTCCTTAACTACAGAATACATTTTTAATAACCTGGACTGGTAGCATAAAAGAAGGGATGTAAATATATATGCATGTGCATATATATGCACACATGCTATACACACACATATAAATATATACATATATATATGTATGCATAGCCAATAGTGGAATAATTAGGTAGATGTGATCGATTCATCCAATAGGCATTATTGTATAAACATTACTTCATTCTGTTTATGTAAAATATAAACAAATACATCGAGTGGGGAGGAAAGAGAGAAAGTGCAATAGGATTAGAAAGGGGTTTACTATAACATTAACATTAGTTCGTGTAGTGGGTTTTATGGTGATGTTTAATTTCTTTTTTGTAAGATGTTTTATTGAGAAGGTTTTTCCTTTTCAGAATAGCAGCTATTATTTTTACAACTGGAATAGACCTAGTTTTAAAAGAAAATAGTCTTGTTATGTATTCTCCATCATTTTAGATATTAGGGGAGTATTACATAAAAAAACAAATGTTTAAAATGACCACCTGTCTCCAGCAGCATGGGTTATTCAATGTTGTTGGGGAATGAGAGCTATATCCAAATAAAATTGAAATTAATGCTTGCATAGTTGTGTGATTAATGATTATACGTTTAATAAGAATTCGGAGGAGAGAAAAATCAGTGTAGAATAGAACATTCAAACTGGGGTTCATGCCGGAAATGGAGTTTTATCTTAGGATCCTTGATTTTTGTGAGCTAATGGGAAATATACAAGTTAACAGGCTAAGTACTAGGATGATCTCAGAGAGACGGAATGAGGATTTGTGCAAGATTTAATTTTGGGTCAACTGTAAAGTATATGATAAATTCTAATTGATATAATGAATGGAAAGATTTTTTCAATGCATAAATTACATGACTGAATATTTAGACAGGAGCTTGAATAATTGTATGTCTGAAGATGTTAACAAAAGTGGAAAAGCATCATTCCACTCCTGTGCTTGTTACAAGTTATTTGGAAAAAAATGCCAGACATTTAATCATTGTCATCTTATTACTTTAGACACCATTTATTTTTCCAGCTGTCAATCTTGTAACATATATAATCTCAATATTAGGGTATTAAATTCCCTTGAAACACTCATCATTTATGTTTATTCTCTTAGTTATTTGTTTTTTTTCTTGTCTTCTCTGTATTGTAACAGAGATAAAGTGAAAGAGATTTATGTCTGACTAAATTTTAGCATCTGCTCTATCCTCCCATTATGTCGTTACTCTATCTGTAGTATTGTTGCTAAAAAATCGCTCCTGTCAGCAAGAAAAATAGCTTAGCAATATGATCTAATATATTTCTCTTGTTCTTGAATAGGGATTTTTCTAGTAACCATATTACATAAACATGTTTATGGTAATGTAATGAACACTTTATGAAACTACCATTAATTAGCAGAATATTTAATATGGGCCTGGAAATTGAGAATCTACTTTTCTTTTCTACAGGTTCTATGGGATATTTTCTCTTAGGTTACATATAACTGACAATAAATGAATTCTTTAGAAGAAAAGTTTGCATTAAACTGTGTGTGAGATAGTATCTTAACTGGTAAGACCAGGCCATAATGCAAAGGTTAAGGTATCCCACCCTTTACAAATGCACTGTGTACATAATACAAGGATTTCCAACGTTTCTTCTTTGAGCAGGAATGGTGAGTTTACTAAGGAGACCTGAAATCTTGACTATTGGTGGAAAGAAGCATGACAATGTTCTTCTTTTTCTTGGATGGCAAAATGGTCTCAATAAATAATTGAAGGTGGGTACCTACATAAATGTGAAATTTTGCAAGCTGCCACTGATGATCCCTCAGAGAGCAAAGGCGCTTGTTGGATTGAGATCAGTTGGCTTTCTGGGTGTGAACAGTAGGTTTTGTGCACAGAGGCTGTGCTGTCATTCTGCAGATTCCTTTATAGCTTCAGCCAGCCCCTTTGCCTTTGGAAGACCACTGCACCCACAACCTAGGGGGGCTCAAGTGAGTACATATGGTCATTCATTTAATCTCATTATGAAGTGTTCATCTATCTTTTCTTAAACCTGCTAGTATATTGGGTAAATATGCAAAAATTGAACAGAAAGTGTACAAATATTGGAGAAAAGTGAGTCCAACAAATGTAACCTGAGTAAAGAGGTAGGCAAAATAATTAGCTTTCCCCTTCTGGGTAAATGCAGTGTAAAATAGCACAAAATGAGGCCAGGGTATAGTTTCAAGCACATAGTATATTAAATGAAAGGATAAATAAATGGATGCCATTAGCTTTTTGCCTTAGAGCATAAACAGCAAATAATTTTCTGTTCTTCAACTCCAACACATCTTCTTTCTGTATTGCAAGTATAAGGTAATGATTCTCAGCCAGGGGCTATCCTGTTAAAAACACATAGAAAGATTTTGGCAAATTGCCTATCACTGGAGTCAGTTAGGATTGAACAGATTAGAATTTTTGAAGAGGCCAGTTTATGGGATGAAAAATTTGCCAATTATTCTGATACCCACCCACTGTTCACTTAGCCACCGAGGTAAGAAGGCTGGTTTAAATGGGATAGCTCAAACAAAATTATATCTTTAGGGATAAATCAGAATTTAAGAAACAACAAACAACAACTTTTCTTTTGCCTGACTGTGGTGTGCCTCACTGTTCCTTTAGAGCACTGGATTTATTACAGCATCTACAACACTGACCTGATACTTTTTGAATATAAATCTGCCACTTATGCTAGACTGCAAGTGCTCAGCACACAAAAAAACCTGAACCCATTAATAAGCTAAATAGGATTGATAAAACATTGCATGAAATCCTTTGTTTTAAAGCATTTACTTCTGAGGAATAAGAAGTTGACATATACTATTTATAATTTAGCTGGAAAATGCTTACCTCTTAAGAGGTGGCATTTAGATGTGACGAGGTAAGATAATTCATTAGTGCATTTACCATTCCTGATACATTTTACAGTTATTAAAGTAAACACTTTATAAAATGTAGTTTGAAAAAGTGCTACTTTCAACGTACAGCATGGTTTTTGTTACTTATCAAAACACCATACAGAATTTTGTGTGCAGTATTTAACAATTGTTGACTTTTTATTTTTTACACCTTTTCCAGTCAATCTATTAATATACACTATACACATAGAATTGGCTTTTAAAATGCTTGCTTCTTTCTAAATCAGAAAGAGTTATATCAATTTCAGCATTTACCCCCAAAACCAGCTCACAAATAAACAATCTACCACTTAGCAACCTCACCAGAATCAAACTAGACATGAACTCTGGCAAATGACTTCCCTGATTGCAAAAGAATAGATGAAGCACCTTATATTTTACTTGAATGCTTATGCCTCAGGATGTTGAAGGATGAAATAAT
This sequence comes from Indri indri, assembly GCA_004363605.1. Classification (NCBI taxonomy): domain Eukaryota; kingdom Metazoa; phylum Chordata; class Mammalia; order Primates; family Indriidae; genus Indri; species Indri indri. The sequence goes on along the minus strand of RJWJ010002853.1, from coordinate 51,720 downwards.
ACATTTGTAATTCTATATATTATTATACATTGCAAGCATAGCTAAGAATATTTAGGAGAAACAAAGTCACTCATGTTACAGAAATGAAATAATTTTATTGTATGTATTTGTTAAATGTATTGAGGTAAAGCTCCTTCTATGGTCTGAATGTTTACGTCCCTGCAAACTTTATATTTTGAAACCTAATCACCAATGTGATGGTATTAGGAGGTAGGGGACTTGAGAGAGTGGAAGATTAGTGTCCTTAAATAATGAAAGAGACCCCAGACAGCTTCCTTGCTCCTTCTACCATGTGAGGCCACAGGGAGAAGGCATCTTCTATGAAGCAGAAAGTGGGTCCTCACCAGACACCTAATATGCAGGTGTCTTGATTTTGGATTTCCCAGCCTCCAGAATTATGACAAATAAATTTCTTCTGTTTAGCAGCTACCCACTTTATGGCATTTTGTTATAGCAGCCTGAATGGGCTGAGACAATGGTGGTGCACCAAATTGTAATCTAGTGGCCAGAAAGAATTAATGTATAATGCTGCTAATATAGGTCATTTATTTGAGAAAAAACTTGGCTATAAAGAAATTTGATAGAATGGTTAAATTTAAAGATTGCATGAGATTATAGTGTCCATAGTTGACAAAAATAAATTATATGTTATATATGTTACACTATGTATGCACACATATTATATATTATAATCGAATTGCTATTTTTACACACACATGCAGAATTCTGAGGTTACCATATCCATAACAGTTGTTTTCTTTATAATGCAAAAGCAATCATGAACATCAGAACTTCAAAACCCACAAAATCATTGACTGAAGAACTAGGAGCTACCTTATAGAACAGTGAATTAAACACCAGCATGTTTTAGCTGTTGATATCCAAAGTGAAGCACCACAAGAGCAGAAGAACGGGCTCCGCTTGTACTCACCATCAGACTGGTTCTAACTGATCAACACTAGGTTGATCACATGGCAGAAATACTCTCTAGGGATTGGGGGGATGGGGGGCAAATCAACAACTAAAGGACATGGGGAGCACTAAGGGGGCGGGGTGGGAAGGGCACGCCTTAAACCCACACTTGGGTGAGGCAAAGGCATAAAGTGTAACTGTAGTGTTTGTACCCTCACAATACCCTGGAATAAAAAAATAAAATAAAATAATTAAAATAATGAACCATAAAAAAAAAAAGTATACAGGCGAGTCAAGAAAGTTGGCCAAATGACCAAATAAACTGTAATTTAATAGCTAGTAATCATGCATATTGGAATTAAACAACATACAATATGAGTTAGAACATAAAAATTCAGGATTTTTATAATTACTAAAAGTTATCTGTTTACTGTTTCCATTAATTCGGCATTTTGTTTTTTCTGTAATTATAGAATATTAGTACATTTGTCACATGCTGTCAACCTCTCTCTGGCTTCCCTGTGGCTGCATAATCAGATTTTCCTTCTTCTCACTTGTCCTGTCCTTGAATATACAGTGATGGCCCTTAGCTCAGTGTGGCTGTGACCTTTCATTCAAATGCCTTCAGGTTCAGCAAATCATATTCCAATCCATTCCTCCTAGAGGTCATTTCTCAATGCCCCTCTGGGTTTTATGGCTGACTCTGTGGCACTTGACAGTCATGGCTCTGCACATTGGTGCCAGTTATTCTTCCAATAATTGGTATATTTAACATATAAGGAGTGTGTTCCCATTAATTTCTGCCTGTTTAGAAACTAAAAAGAAGTAAAAGTTTTGGTAAGAATTAGTAAGGAGTTGTGAAAACATCTCTTTATATGATATGCAATATTCTGCAAGTGGAAACTTTTCTGAACAATGTTTTTCCAACCTGAAAAATATAGTTCAGAGCATAAGCCATGCAGGATCTTTGTGAGGAACAGAGATAATGACCAGTACTCAGCCAGGGCTCAAAGAATAGCAGGTATCTATTTCCATGCCCTCTCTTCTCCCATTTCTGCCTCTTCCTCTTTTTTCTATATTCTTGTGCTTTTTGATCACAGTGAATCGTGCAGTAATTAGCACAGGAGCATCAGATAGCAGCAGAATAAAGGGCAGATTGATGAAGATAGCAAATGGGTGCAGTGGTATTTTGTGACTACGTTACACGTGTGATGTAATAAAGGCCTGACTGTAGCAAGGGCAATGGAAATAGAAAGTTGAAGATAAAACTGTAAGACAGAATCAGAGATAAAAATAGCAAGACTTGAAGTTTAGAAAGAGAACAATTTTATAATATTACACTAGAGGTTAGATGAATAATATTAAATAGAGAAATTAGACAAAAACCCAGATTTGTTGTATTTATTTTTTTCTTTGAACATTTTTTGTGTTTGTAACAGCAGACAGGTACAATGTTCCTTGTCTATGGCACTGGGATGCAATGATGAATGAGGCAAAGAAATCCTTGTCCTCGTGCACCTTGTATTCTACATCAGGGCTCATCAAACGTTTTCTGGAAAGGACCAGATAGCAAATATTTAGGTTTTGATGGGCATCAGGTATCTCTATATTTGTAGTGTTAAATCAGCCAAAGAAATACTTAAACGAATCGACATGTATATTTCCCAAGGTAATTTTTATTTATGGACACTAAAATTTGGATTTTATATAATGTTCATGAGTGTGTCATAAAATATTATTCTTCTTTTGATTTATTCTCAACATAATAATAGACAAAAACATTGTTAGCCCACAGGCAACACCAAAAGAGGCAGAGGGATGGATCTAGCAGGAAGTCCTAGTTTGCTAACCAGATTCCAACATCTTTTTTTAACATTTCGAAATATTAAGGGATGCAAATGTTTTTGTTATGTGAGTGAATACCTTTTGTAATGCTTAACTCGGGGCTGTTAGTGTGCCCATCACCTGAATAGTGCTCATTGTACTGGATGGGTAAGTTTTTACCTATCCCATCTCCCTCCCTCCCCCTCTTGACTTCCAATTATCTTTACATCTCTCTGTGACAATGTATGGCCATTGATCAGCTCCCAGTTATTAGAGAATATGTGTGGTGGTTGTTTTTCCATTTCTGAGATACTCTTCTTAGGTAATATTTTCCAGTTCCATCCAAGTTGCTACAAAAGACATTATTTAATTCCTATTATGGCTGAGTACTATTCCATGGTATATGTATACTACATTTTCTTAATCCAGTCACAAATCGATGGGCATGTAGGTCGATTGCACATTTCTACAATTGTGAATCGTACTGCAATAAACATTTGAGTGCAGGTGTCTTTCTGATAAAATGACTTCTTTTTCTTTGGGTAGATATACAGTAATGGGATTGCTGGGTCGAATGGTAAGTCCACATTTATGTCCTTGAGAAATCTCCATTATGTTTTCCATAGAGGTTGTACTAATTCGCAGTCCCACCAACAGCATATAAGTGTTCTTTCTCTCTGCATCCACACCACCGTCTACTGTTTTTTGACTTTTTAACAATGACCATTGTCATAGGGGTAAGATGGTATCTCATTATGGTTTTAATTTGTATTTCCCTGATGATTAGTGATGTTGAGCATTTTTTTCATATGTTTATTGGCTATTTGTCTACCTTCTTTCGAAAAATTTCTGTTCATGTCTTTTGCTGACTTTCTAATGAGATTTTTTTTTTCTTGCTGATTCATTTGGGTTCTTTGTAGATTTTGGATATTATCCCTTTATCAGATGTATAGCTTGTGAATATTTTCTTCCATTTTATAGGTTCTCTCTTTGCTCTGTTGATTATTTTCTTAGCTGTACAGAAGCTTTTTAATTTAATCAAGTATCATTTATTTATTTTTGTTTTTGCTGTGTTTTCCTTTGGAGTCTTAGTCATAAATTCTTTGCTTAGGCCAATATCTAAAAGAGTTTTTCCTACATTTCCTTTTAGAATTTTTATGGTTTTGTGTCTTACATTTAAGTCTTTTATCCATCTTGAATTAATTTTTGTATATGGCAAGAGATAATGGTTCCTGTTTTATTCTTCTGCATATGGCTATCCAGTTTTCCAAGCACCATTTACTGAACAGGGCTTCCTTTCCCCGGTGTATGTTGTTGTCTGCTTTGTTAAAGATCAGTTGGTTGTAAGGAGATGGTTTTATTTCTGGGCTCGCTATCCTGTTCCATTGGTCTCTGTCTCTACTTTTATACTAGTACCATGCTGTTTTGGTTACTATAGACTTCAATAATTTGAAGTCTGGAAATGTGATCCCTCCAAATTTTTTCTTTTTGCTCAAGATTGCTTTGACCATTCAGGTTCCTGTTGGTTACAAATGGAGCAAAGGACTTGGAGACAGCTCTGGAGACTCCGTGGCAGTGCTGGAGCCTTGGGGGCAGAGCCTCGGTCCCTGGTGGCATTGCTAGATCTTTAGGGGTTGAGCTTGCAGGCCAACAGCAGGGCTTGGGACTCAATGGTGGAGCTAGGGACCAGCAGCAGCAGGGCAATGGTGGAGCCTTGAGAGCAGAGCCTCATGACCCTGGGGCAGTGCTGGAGGCTCAGGGATTTAGCCAGAGGCCCAGCAGGGGTGGAGCCTCAGGAGCAGAAGCCTGGCACTCAGGGGCATTACTGGAGCCTCAGGGGCAGAGCTGCAGAGGGGGAGGTGGCTTGGAATAGGGCAGAAACTGTGTGGGTGGGGCACATGGGGTCAGACAGCAGTGTGGGAATCATAGAGGTGGAGTCCTGCAGGGCCCAGTGGCAACATGGGGATTGTGGGTTGGGGATGTGGAGCCAGTGCCACTGGGCACCCAGGGCTCTATCCCTTCCCAGATCCCATGGAAACAGTAGCTGTGAGGCTTCTCAGGTGGTTTTTGTGGGGCTAATTCTGCTCAAATCCCCCTTTGGGGGAAAGGGTTGCATCATTCCAGTCACAAGGCATGGCACGGGTTAGCGTCTGCTCTGCCTGCTCCCTCCCTGGCTCTGCAGAAGTGATGCTCAGGAGGCTGCAGCAAAACTGAGCACCTTATAGACTTCACACCCTCCTGAGAGCTCAGAATGGCATCCATTTCAGTAACCTGAGAACGGAAGCCACCGGTTACCTGCTGCACCAACTCTCTGGTGCAATGTTGCTGTAGAGAATCCAAGGAGCTCCCTGATCAGTCCAGAGGTCTGTGGTGGTGTTGGGACCCCCCTCCCCCACTGCTTAAGCTGTAGTGCCCACAAGGGGAGTGTGGGGACCCACAGATCTCTCCTTCTGTCATTCCCCACATGTGGCTAACTCCCCCAGGTACCCTCTGATCTTGCAGAGTGGATAGTCCCGCCATCTTCTCCTTCACTCTGACTGTCCCCCATCACTTCTCTGGTGATTCACAATGCTCTTTCCAAGAATGCCCATCCATAGGTGGGCATCCACATGCACCTTTCCATCCTTTCCTTGAGAGCAGCATGTACAGGCTGCTTCTCATCTGCCATCTTGTCCCTGAAACTCCAGGTTCTGCATTTTACATGAGAAGCTTCATTTAGCTCAGGATGAATTTTAATGCTGTGGGACACCCCTGTGAAGATGTCTAGAAAATATTTAGAAGACTAGAAGCAGCTATGGAAGGAGCAGGATGAGGTGTCACATATTTAGCGTTAGAAGCCAAATACAAAAGGGTTCAAAAACATGGCAGAGGAGCTAAACGAAGACAAGGAAGGAGAGCCATTGAGTACTGGACCTTAAACTTACGTTAAAACTTAGAAAATCAACTGATCTGCATTCAAATTAAATTCAAAATAGGTTCCAAGGAAGAGGAAAAGCAGGCTAATATTTTACAGAGGAGAGAAAATAATGTTTGAAAATAAGACACATAATTTGACATGAAGCAATTCACTGAGAGATCAATAATGTTTTAAACAATTTTAAATGTGTGTTATGCTTTGCCTTCACCCTCTCATAGTACCACATGAAAAGACATCAAAAACATCAAAAGAGAAGAAAAAACAGCATCACCATGGGCTGCTAACCACTCTGATCTATATTTTAGACCTTAGAATAAAATTGAGAAAATCTAGTACATCATAAAATATTCTTGAAAAAGAATCAGTTAGCTCTTTAATATGCTTTTGAGAGCATAATTTACATTTGAAAATTTCTCATCACTTCATAGATTGTTGTATTATTTTTAAATGACACTTCAGCTTATTGAAATGAATTTTATAATATTTTTCATTAACATAGAGTTGTTTTTATTCAATTTTTTTCTCAAAGTAATTCTACCGTTTCATGATGTTTATCCAGTTTTATAGCCATTTTAGACATTCATTTTCCTTCTTTCTCCATATATAAATTGTCTACACTTCTATGAACATTACTCTTTAATGCTGGTCTAACTCATGCAGAGGTTGTGGCTCTCTGTTGATATTTAGTACACTGACTTCTTTTGGATCATTAGTAACCTCTGTCACCCTGAGTTTAACTGAAGGCCAGTTTTAAAAAGTGATTTAAAAGACTGACTTTCTACCAATCTTTTCTTGACTGAGAGCTACCTGTGTCAGAGGTAAAAGCAAAATATTCTTTTTCATCCCATTGTTTTTAATTGCAGTTGCCCCTTTTGAAGTGGTTCTGGGAAATAATGGAGGGGAGACTGAAGAGGGGAGTAAAATGGCAAATGAGTAAAAGCAATGTAAAAAATTTAAACCCAACAGAATTTTTGTACAGCTCATTAGTAACTGTAAGTTACTTCTAAGACTGACTTAAATTATAATTAGGAGAAAATCATCTCACATTTAAAAAGTTAGAGACATCCAAGTTTTAAAACTCTACATGCTACTTAATTAAAATTTACATAATAGATTCTTCTGTCATCAGTGTGGAAATGGTGACTGTAGCAATAGATGTGACTTGAGGCCTAATTATATCCCTACTTCCCAAAAGTCACCATGAGCTTTGAGTCTATCATGAATGCAGCTTCCTAAAGACCGCACCATCTATAAAAACCTTGATGCCATATTTCTAATCTTCCCTGACTCTTGCACTATTGGGACATTATATGTTCTGGAAAATTTAGTAGTTTTCTTGAAGACCTCAGAATAAATCCACACACTGACACCACAGATTTGGCTGAGAATCATGACCAAGACATGATTCTGGGTTTGCAGTCTGTGGACTTGAGCCAATGAAGTCTGATTTATGCCTAATTAGAAACAGGCTCTCTCTTCAGTTGCAAACACACACACTTTATGCCTAATTAGAAACAGGCTCTCTCTTCAGTTGCAAACACACACACACACACACACACACACACACACACACACACACAAATAAAAAGACTATATATCTGAACACTACTTGGGGAAAATACAATTTCAAAACATTTTTAAAATTTAGTGGATAAATAAATCCTTTGTGATATAGTACATTTTCCTCCTTTAAATTCAAATCTATCATTATGTTTTGCCTTTATATAAATCTTTATATTACTGCCTAAAAGCTTCTCTTTCTATGAAGAATATTTGAAAGTGAAGCTTAGGCAATATTCTAAAAATTTACCAAGGTAAAACAATTTTCAATAAATATTCCTTAATTAATTTGCAACATGGATAAAGGATTTATTTGTGGAAAAAAAAAAACTTTGTCTCCAAGGAAATAATCTGTTGATATTTAACAAAGGACTTATTATATATTTCCTTGTAAAGGTAACTAGTACTTGTTACCAAAATTTGCCTTTCTACTATATTTTAGATTCCCTGAGAAAATAGAATCAGCAATATCCAGTTTTATTATACTAAATGCACTTCATCAATTGCTAAAATACTGAAACAAAAGTAAGTATAGGAAAAATTCTTTTGATCTATCACAGTAGTAACCATCTAGGAAGAGGCAAATCATCATAGAATATCCACATTACCCTTGAGAGAGAAACCCTTTATACCTTGCAGAAGGCACTATGCTTTTGCAGTAAGGCCAGATAATTTTATAATAACAGGGTTTTTAACATTAAATTTAAATGTATTTACTCTCTTAAATCCAAGAATAAAACAAAATATTATTACTTTTTAAGAAAGAACGTTGACTTTTATTTAGCATAAATTGCTTGCTACAATGTACCATGGACATTATAGGTTTTGTATTGTGTATACAAAAAAGAGATTTGGGTGATACAAATTTTAGAGGAAATATGAATCTATTTATTGTGATGGTTAATAAAATATATTTCACCTTGACTGGGCCATGGATTGCCCAGATATTTGCTTAAACATTATTCTGGGTATATCTGTGAGAGTGTTTCTGGATGAGATTAACATTTTAATCAGTAGACTGGCAAAATATTAATACATTGTCCTTCCTAATGTGTGTGGGTCTTATCTAAGTCATTGGAGGCCTGGATAAAATGAAAGGCAGAATAAGGGAGAATTTGCTCTCTCTACTTGAATGTCTTCTAGCTGGGAAATCAGTCTTCTCCTACCTTCAGACTCAGTCTTGGTCTGGAACACCAGCTACCCTGGTTCTCAGTCCTTTGGACTTGGATTGGAACTATCGTATGTTCTCCCAGGTCTCCAGCTTGCTGATTGTGGATCTTAGGGCAGCCTGCATTACTGTGTAAGCCAATACCTTGTAATAAATTTCTCTCTCTCTCCCCGCCCCCACTCCACACACACACACACACACACACACACACACACACACACACACACACACACAATTGATTCTGTTTCCCTGGAGTACCCAGAGTAATAGCAATGCATCTATTCTGAGACTTCTCAAGTATCCTTTTATTTATTTAATGAGGAATCTAATGCTCTCCACAGAGAGCAACTCAGAAATATTTTGAGTATTTCTATAACACAAGATAAAGAGATAACAAGTATATAATTTAGAGATTGTTTGAAGTGGCCCTTAATGGAAGATAATAGTCACATTGCTTCACAAGGATATGTCTGTCTTGCCTACATGTTCCCAAACAGGAAAACTGAATGCCCAAAGGATGATTTAAATCAGATTTTTTAAAAATTGTACATCTATGTAAATTATTTCACTTTTTATAATTATAAAAGAAATGTTTTAAATGCCAAGCTGATATATAATATTTATTTTTAAAGATAATAAATTTGAATGTTAAATTTAACAAGCTATTCCCATTAGAGACCTGTCAAAAATAAATGCAATTTAATTGATTCATACTAATTTTCACTTATTTATTTATTATATATTGACAAACTATAGTTGTATGTATTTATGGGTACAAAATGATGTTATAATTTTTAAAATATAATATGAAATGATTAATTAGCCTAATTAACATATTCATCACAAGTATTTAACATTTTTTATGATGTTAACATTTGAAATTTATCCTCTCAGTGATTTTGAAATATACAGTTCTCAGTTATTAGCTATATTCACCACACTGTAAAATAGATCTCACAAAAATAAATCAAACTTATTCCTCCTATCTAACTGAGGATTAGTATACTTTGACTATCATCTCTCTATTCTCCCCAGCCCCCAGCCTCTGGTAACCATCATTCTACTTTCTGTAACCGATGCAAACTCAGAAGGAGAGACAGAGTCCCTCACCAGACACTGAACCTACAGGTGCCTTGATCTTGGACTTCCCAGTCTCTAGAACTGTGAGAAATACATTTCTATTCTTTATAAATTACTCAGTCTTTGGTATTATGTTACAGCAGCACAAATGGACTAAGAAAGTCCATATCCACCTAAATAAATCCAAATTCCAGTAATAATGACTCTATAGTCAATTTCCATAGAAGACCATGATTGATGATATTTATGAAGAGCGCTTTATATATACAAGCTACCATGATATGAATGTGGGAATTCAAATTTAAATAAGAAACAAATATTTTCCTGAAGATGGCAAGTGTATTATTTGAGGTTTTTAAGAAGCAGAAGCCATGACACAAGTAGACCTGAGAGAGATTATTTGGAGGAAATGCCTAGGCAGGAAAGTGGGGAGGGAGCCAGAGAAGGGGGAAAACACACATTTGACCCCTGTAAAGTTGAGAGCAAAGGAATAAGAGTCAAGTAGGAAGAGTTACAGACTTCAGCCAGCCCAAAGCTGTTCATTAAATGAATTTCATCTCAGTGGAACTGGCCTGTGCACTCAGTCACTGGCTGTTAACAACCTGAGGGAAGCATGGCTTTGGCAAAACCTTAGAGGTGTATCCAGAGGGCTTGGGGCAGTAACTGCCAGTCAGCTATGCTGCCTACCCCAGAGGATTTGATGAACACATTTTTAAGATGCACATAAAACTAAATGTAAAATGACTTAAAAGAGAAAAGTATATTAGTAAAGTTATAAAACTTTCCTATGTAAAACCAATAAGCCATAGTATGGTTTTATAACAAACACACAATGGAAACTGAAATTAAATTTAAGAGAAGATTAATGATCATTAAGGGTTTGAGGAAAGCTTTTTAAAACCAAAAAGCAATATTTGACCTGGCGTTTGAAAGATATATAGGGTTTCCATAGCACAAGAAGTAGAATAATGGCTTTCCAAGCTAGGGAACCAGGAAGCTACAGCATGAAGACACTGAAATGTGTGTGTCTGTGACGCATCCAGCATTTTGATAGTCCTGCCATAGGGTTATGAGGGCGTTAGGTTAGAACAGATTGAGGAGAATGTGTCCTGTGGGTCGAGAATATGTTAGAAAGAATATGTCTCAACAAGGTGACCTGATTTGATCACTACATATTGTATACATGTATCAAAATATCACACTGTGCTCTGTAAAGTTGTATATTTATTATATGTCAATTCAAAATAATAATAAAAGCAAACAAAGAAAGTGATCAGTGAAAAGAGCTACATGAGGGGGCTAATTCCAGTGTCAACAAAGACATGAGAGATGAAGGAAGGAGTAGAAGGTAGCTCAGAAGTAAAGGTGAGAGATGATGCCGCCGAGGCAGGGGGCTGAGGACAAGCTGGAGATTGTCAGTATGGGGAGAAGCAGGGAGGAAAGAGAGCAAGTAGTCTAAAATCATTTGGGACCCTTGTCTTCCAGGATTGTGCCACCAAAGAATATCAAGGAAAGGCAGGTTTCAGAGAAAAGATGCTCAGGTTCGTACTTACTGAGTTCACAGCGTATTCGATCACCACTTCTTCATCCTGACCACCAAGGTGTGATCATGGCTCCATCATTTACTATTTATGAGATCATGAGTAGGTCTCTTAAATTCTGTGCCTCAGTTTCCTCATCTGTAAAATGAGAATAATGTTATCCCTACATTTTGGTGCTGTTTTAGTATTTAATGATGTAATTGGCTGTAGTTATTGTTATTACTATTTTATAGAAATTCTTTGCAATTATATTATATATGTTTTTATATATATTGATAGCTTTTGTTTCCCATGGATCCATAAAAATATAAGCAAATAAAAAGTAAGTAACATTAGGCAACTTAATTTGTATAACTTTTTATATTTTTCTTAATTTCAAATGCTATAATTCTATAGCATCTTTATTAATATATACTATATATTTAAAAATATGTAAAGTATACATATTTAATTTGAACATAGTTTCATTTTGCTGAGTAAATTATTCTATGTTATCAGTTCCTAATGTGAGTTATTTGATTTGATATATCTATGCCTTGTTTCATAGCTGACATCCTCAGGAAACTCAGCCCGAATGGTTAGATAATATAGACAAATTCCCCAAATTAGAATGTATAGCTGCTTTTTGAGAGAGAGAGAGGATGCAGGCTGAACTTTATTCTTCTCCTCTCTCCTCCCATGCTAACATGGCATATTTATAACACATTCTCATATACTTCTTAACAAATTTTAGTTGTTTTTTTCTTTTGCTTTGTTTTTATCCCACAATACAAAATATTATGCTCATGTTGCTATTTATTGATTTATAAATTATACCTTGCCTACTTTTACTTACTGCCATGGTACATTGGGATCATGTACATTACATATGTAATATATTACATATTATTACACTATGATTCAGTTCTTTTAACTCACCTGACCACTTCCCTTCCACCATCCTCCAAACAGAAGTAACCTCTAGCTAATTCTTTTAAGTGTCAGCATTTTTATAAATATATAAATACTGTTCATTGCAGGTCAAATCATATATCATGGATGATTAATGTTTCTTTCTTTAAAACTTATTAAAGTTTTAAAATATTTCACTTATTTTGTAATCTGTGTGTCTAACTTATTTTTCCTGATATTAACCCAGGCCTCCTCACTCCCTCAGAAATCTCCTTCCCGTGGTACTTCATCCGTCTACTTTTTGGCTGTTATCTGGGCTGTTCGGTCTGAAGCTCTGTTACATAGCTGTTACCATCGAACTTTCCTGTAATGTATTTATTGCTTCCTAAATGTTATATGTTTATCTTTTTTGCTTATTTCTTCATTTTCAGAAGTATTACTCAAGGGATTACCAGGAAATTAAAGAATAGAAGAGACTGCAAGTTTTTTGAGTACTTGCTGATTGACGATATTTTAAATTTAACTTTTCCCCTTGATTGACATGTTGAGTGAGTGTAACATTCTAGGTTAAACTCATTTTATTCCAGAATTTTAAAGGTGGTTCTCTCTTGTCCTCCATCATCTATTGCTGCTTTTAGGAACTTCAGTATCATTCCGGTTCTTTTTCGTTGTTGATGTTTTAATGTGTGTTTCTTTTCCACTCTTTATAGGCTTTTCGTTTCTTCCTCTTACTTTTAAGTTCTGCTATCTTTCATTGGTATGATTGGTTTGGTGTTGGCCTTTCTCATTTGTGGTACTGGAGAAATGCTTGGGGACTTTTGTTTTGGAGAAGTATGTATTTCAGTTCTAGATCCTTCTGTGCTAGATTCTCTATCATCAACATGATATTATCACAGCCACCTTCTACTGCACAGTTGAAGAGAAGCCTGGGGCCCATTAATCACAATCCCCTTCCCCCCTACAATTGTGAGTTAGAATCTGTCAACAAGTAGCATTCCAGGGGGAGTTGCATTGACATACTGGGAAGACAGTAAACTCTTGAGATAGATCTCCTTTAGGATTGCAAGGCAAAGAAACCAACGGTAATGGTGCACCTCCCTCAGGATTCTTGATTTTGCTGCTAGGCAAAGCTTCTGGAATCACCTACTTTCACAGTTGAGAATGGGCAGGGCTTCCCTTGATCCTTTTAGGTGCCAAACATTCTCTGAAAGCTCCCTGCCTTAGCACTTGGAGCAGTGGATAGCAAAAGTGATTGCTGCCCCTGAGAATCCTGAGACTTGCGGTGGGAGCATGGCAAGATCCTGGGATCCCTTCCTTCTCTCCACACTTTCCTTTACCCTCATGCATTAGCCCTTTCAAGGGTTGTTAACATTTCAAATTTTTTGTCTTAAAGGTCTTCCTACTTGGAATACCAAGAACAGCTTTTCTTGTCTTTAATGATCTTGGCAGAGGCCCCTTCTTTTGTTACTTCCTTGATAATGTTTTCCTTTTGATTCTTTCTGCCTGTGCTTTTCAGAGCTGTTGTTTTCTGTGAATGGGACTCTCATATTGATGCTCTTCATTTTATTTTATGTTCTAGGGGCTATTTTCACCTCTTCATCTTTTGTTTATATGTTTAGGAAGTTTTCTTGATTTTGTCCATTGATCATTTTATTGCTTTCTTTATTTTAGCTATCAAATTTTTTTATTTCTAATAGTAGCTATTTTCTGATCTCAGATTGGTTTCCTTAATAGCTTATTTTTGTTTTATGAGGGCCAAATCCTTTTCTGGAAATCTATTTATACATTGTAAATAATAATTTTTACAAATTATAGTTTTTAATATAATTTTTTTATTTAAGTTTACCTCCAGTTCCATGTATTATGTCTTTTTCTTCTTCTTTTTTATTCCCTTATTTTCTATATTATTGGAGTTATTCTACAAATGTTTGGTGATCCTTAGATTCCCATTTGGAAGTAAAGTACTAAAAAACTAAAAGGCTCAGTGGAAGCTGCATTGCTCAGGCTGGTGAATAGATGGATTTTGCCCAAAAATTGCTCAGTTGAGGTGCTGGTTATTTTTTAAAGGACCTGGAATAGCCAAGATCCAAAGAGCTTTCCTGGTGCTTCTCATTTTTGCTGAAGAATAATTTTCCATTCTTCCCTACGAGCCAATACTTGGCTAGAAACATTCTGTGAGTTGAAAGGGAGAAGCCTGGGATTCCATCGTTAAGTACGTAAATTTTAATAATTTCTCTGTTTTCCACTCCATAACTCATTCCTTCCAACTGCCAAGTCTGATGTGCCTGAAAGAGAACCGTGCGTTGTTCAATTTCTGCAGAGAATAAACTACTCGTCTCATGCCTGGGAGTGTGACATATCAGTTCAAACTCCTACAATGCCCGCTATTTGCAGCTCACGAGTCTTATTTGATTATATTCTTAAAGATCCATAGTTTATCTCTTTCCTGCTCTGTCTTTTTATCACCTTTCATCGCCTTTTTATCTTCCAAAATATAACTAACATCTCCTATTTACCTCTCCCATTTTATTTGAACTTGTAATTTTATAACTTTTAAATTCTATATTGTCATTTTATGGAGGTTTGGGGAGGAAAAAGATAAATACATATGGTTAATCTTCCATGTGAAGCTGGAAATCTCAAAGCCCATGATTTTATTCACTGTAATACACTGCTTTACGGTGTTACTTATTCTGAGGAGCAGCGGGAGGAGGATAAAACAAAGTCTGAATAGAACAGAGGTTAAGCTTTACAAGTAAATTTATCTTCCAGTTTGTAATTAGTCCCACTTCTGACTGACTCAGTCTCTTTTGGGTAAATGCTCAGTCTTACAGAATTTTTCTTCTAATTATTATTTCATAAGACAATTGCATGTAAGGTAACTGAGGGCAAGGTCTATGTGGTCAGTGTCCATTATGTTGTGTTGTGTTTTCTGGGCCTAGATAACAATGTGCTGATATCACTTGTGCATCTGAATGCTGGTGAAGTCAAAGCTGGTAAAATTGGGGCTGTCTGTCCTCTGTTCCCTTTTTGTATCGGCAGCAGGGGAATTACGGGGGCCTTTACCCCACCCACATCACCTGCCATTTCCAGGTGGCTCCTGACGGCCCACATTGGCCTGTGTAGACATGGGCAGCAGTTTCCACCTAAAGTCCCACACAGGGAGTTAGAAGAGCTCCTTCTTTCTCAGCTTTCCCCCATGTCTATACATGACATCGGAAGCAGGAACATGGCATCTCATCTCCTTATAACACTATTCCATAATCTACTCACCAGTACTCACCAATAGTGAACAAATGTCTATTTCTGCATTTTTTTTTTTTGAATAGGTACATCTCCTGCATTGTATCTTGTATTCCATCAAACTATGACCAATAATAATTTGTTTTGAGTTGTCCAGGTCTGTGTTCACATGGAACAGAAGCTAAGAAATCCGAAATAATAAAATAAAATAACATAATATAAAGTAACATAAAATAAATTATTATGCCATCGTCCTCATGTTATCAGCTGTTCTCTTGCATTCTCCTGAATCCTACACGAGAATTAGGGCAATCCAGGGGCACATATTGCTCCCCTAACAGCCCGATAACGCATGGGCACTGGCTTCTAGATTCCCCTTAATAGCAGAGTGTTTCTGGTTGCCCTGCTGTGAGGATTTGCCAGTGTTTTTGTTTGTTTATTTGTTTTGTTTTGTTTAGATGGGGGGTTGGAAGTATGGGAAAAGATAAAGAAAATGGTTTTGCAGTTTGTATCTCATTTTAATTATATAGTTTCATTTGTAAAAACTGAAAAATCAATTATTTGGCATTTGGGCTATCTGATTATTTTTGACAACTCTCTGTAGGATGCATTTCTGATAATCTGAAAGAAGGGACTGGAGTGAGAAAAACAGAATGTATCTGTGTTTTCGAATTATTACTCTACCACATGCCTATTCATTTTCTATAATCTCTATTACATAGTGACTTCATTAAACTCCATTTAATCATATTCTATTTTAATACCCAGGTTTTTTTTTTTCCATGTTGCTAATGTACTACAACTGAGTCGCTTGGAAGGCAAATATAAAGAGGTAAGAAGTACTTGTTCTTTAACTTCTCCATCATAATCGATACAAAAAAATAAATGAAAATGTTTCCCACTTTGAAAATTTTTTTATAAACCACTGTATTGTACATGCATAAATACATACACTAGAATATATACAATGGTTAAAATGTATGATTTTATACTGTTAATATTTAAAATATGTGAGCACCATGTCACATTATCATTCATTCTCTCTTTTCTTTTCGTTTTCTATCTTTGTGCAATTTTGATCAAAGTAAGTTACATTTCTCTCTGAATCTTCCCTTGACTTTCTAGCAGGCAGAACGCCAATACTACAATTTGACAATTTGAATAATGAAAAACTTCTTTGTAAGTGGGAAAATCGGAAATGCATGCTGTGTCTGGTAGAAGAATTAGAGTCTTTTAAGTACCGAAGTTGAATTGCTTCTTTCCTGATTACAGTGTTAAAGGATGTGCGATTATTGAGTCACAATTGAGTAGATATGAATATTTTACTTACATTAAATACCACCTGCAGTGTGTTTGAACAGTTATTCCTGAAATATTATGCAAAAAATGGAACTTAAATTATTTATCGAACTCTTGAAGTGTTTAGTGTCTCTGACTGTAACAAGGTAGTGTTATTTATTCACAGCTGTCAATTTGGGATTAATTCAAGGGTTAATTATCCATTTTATGATTTGTTCATACCTTCCCCCTCCATTTTCCTCTCTCTGTCTGTGTGTTGGACTTTTCTTATTTGATGGCCCCTAAGCCATGCCATGGAAAAAGGAACTAATGTTAGATGAAAGACAACAAGCCTCTATTAAATGCAAAATGCCTCCATGAAAAGGTTGAATAGTACTGGAATTACTTTTTTTTAAATCTGGATCTGTATTGGCCTGTAAGCATTTGTTCTATTTTCAAATACGTATCTGCAAAAAATTCTCTATGAGAAGAGTTTTTATTGTAATAATGACAATAAATAAATTGAATTCATTTTTAAGAGTAGAGAAGCATCTTGATATATTTTAGCACTGTAGTGTAAGGTAAGCTAGTCAGTCATTTAAAATTATACATTGCAATTAAAACATGAGAAAATGACTACAGTAAATACACTCTCTTACTCATGTGTTGGGCTTTTAAAAATAAGTTTAGAAATTATTTTAAAATAAATCTGTATGTATGGGGGAAGTATAAATATTCTTTTTTTAGCAGACACAAAGAAAATAGAGATGTTCTTTTCGTAATACTGAGGAGATAAACACAGAATCAATTCCAATAATCATCTAAATCATTTGGTAGCAACTTACTGTCCATATGGTGATGAACCAAAACCTAAAGATGAAAATGATATCTTTTTAACTCATGAAAATGTTTGCTTCTCCATTTATTTGCCTAACAATGACAATAACAACAACAATAAACAAGCAGTAACTAGGTTGTTATGCCTTTTCATATCACAGGCTGTGCTTGCTGTGTTAATCGGTGTTTCAAACATTGATTAAACTCCCACTCCACCCAGACGTTTGGGTTTGGTACCTCTGCTAAATGGGAGTGCCACAAGAGAATGCACAACCATGCCTGGTTTTAGCTCTTACATATGAGAAGAAGAAGGCGATTTGAAGCTCAGCAATTACATTTCTCTTGATTTAAGTCTGTCCCAATACTGGGAAACGGATTTCTTCTTAATATTTATCTGTTTATTAAATTATACACCCAGTAAAGAGTTATTTTGCATCAATATCGCACTATTAAAAATTAGCTTATGTAAGTTCAAGACGTCTCTGGGTTTTATTTTATTAGTTAATGTGTGGAAAATCATTCTTCAAAATCATTTCAATTAGCGAAAGGCCAGTAACAATGAGAAGATCTTGTCTCTGTCTCCTCCCTTGACCTCTGAATTGATATTTATTGAGGTTAAAACAAGCTCTTGTACCTACCTTTTCTATATTTCATGTTCTTCTACTGTAAAATGAATAAAGTCGTAATTACTACCAGCCTAACTTAAAGAGCATTATAAAAGTTCATGAAATGAAAGCCTTAAAACATTTTGATCTCTCTAGATCAAAGGGGCTTCATAAATATGAAGTAGCTTATTTTTGTAAATTAAGTTGAATAAGACATGCATTATATCTAAAGCAACAATAACTCATCACTTGCTATTTCTTATAAATATAAAATGATCTAATTAGCACAGTGGTCCCTTCTGCTTGAAATTGCTTGGCAAGACTCGAAAAGACAAGAGTACCCTACAGCATGCATAGAATTAAGCTCCTGGAGTTTTTGAGGGAAAAGAACACTCAGTTCTCTGCTACTCATAGTGTATTTGTGATATTAACACTCCTTTGCAGTTAAATGCTCTGGCCCTACAGCATTAAAAAAAAAATTGAAAAAAGAAAAATATACCAATTAAAATAAAGGAAGAAATATTTTCTTTATTGGGTTAAAAAATAAATCTTTCTATAAACACGTAATGACAGCAAGAAACTACCTTACAAAATAACTTTTAAACTAATTTAGTTATCATTGCCCATAATAAACTAATTGAAGAAAAAAATGTAGAACCATTAAGAAGGTCATTGTTATTTATTTATTTAATTATTTATTTTTTGAGACAGAGTCTCACTCTGTTGCCCGGGCTAGAGTGGGCTAGAGTGCTGTGGCATCAGCCTAGCTCACAGCAACGTCAAACTCTTGGGCTCAGGCAATCCTTCTGCCTCAGCCTCCCGAGTAGCTGGGACTACAGGCATGTGCCACCATGCCCAGCTATTTTTTTTTTCTCTATATATTTCTAGTTGTCCAGCTAATTTCTTTCTTTTTTTTTTTTTTTTTTTTTTTTTTTTTTAGTAGAGGTGGGGGTCTCGCTCTTGCTCAGGCTGGTCTGGAACTCCTGAGTTCAAAGGATCCGCCTGCCTCAGCCTCCCAGAGTGCTAGGATTACAGGCGTGAGCCACCGCCCAGCAGAGGTCACTGTTATTTAATATGTAGAACACGTGACCGTGGAGGTAATTTGTCATTGTTTTGATGGCACAATACCTGAAACTTCTTTGACATTTTGGACATTGCCCATGTTGTGAGTGGTGCTGGAAGGCAGTGTGCCTGCTAACAGAGAAGTTGAAAAAGTAGAACTTAACTTTCTTAATGTCCTTTGCAGCAAAGGCACAAGTGCACGACTCTCGCTGCACTAGGGAAATGCAGGGACCCCAGAATTGCAGTGGGGATCTCGTTGTGTCCACATGCTTTGCCTTAAGGTACTCTCTCTGAAAAGCAGTTTCTCGGGCATCAGTCACAGCACCGGTGTACAGTAATGCAGAATTGGCCATGCCAGTAACAATATTTAACATCTTGTTGACAGTGGCGATTATATCCTCAAATGACTAATCATGGTGCAAATTTGGGTGTATTGTTCTTGTCTGTGTAGCCCCAAACTTAATTTTCTAATTGTTCTGTGAACAAACTAAATCCACTTTCGGAAACATTTCTTCTATAATCAGAGAGACACGGTTTTATGTCACTTGAAATTTAGGTTCCTAACTGATTCAAAATGGAATTAATAGGATTATGGTAATATTAATTACATTAAAATCCATTTAATGAAAAATATTAAGTGAAACATATTGCTCCCATAAAGGAGAGGAGTCAGCAAGTTATAACTTATATTAATAGAATATCAGGATATCTTCATCAATTCTTAGTAAATGAAAAAGTTTGCATTCAAATGAAAGATATTTTGAGATATGATATTTTATACTGACAAAAGAGGTAGAACTGAGAGACTGTCAGATCTGAAATAATATCTGGCTTTTCTGCTTTCCACCATGTGGCTTTAGGTAAGTAATTTAAACTCTGTGACTTTTGATTCCCTCCCTAGGGTAAGAAAGATACTATTTATGTTATAGGATTGATTACTGCATTAGAGGTGATGATATTTCAAACAGTTATCACAGTATCTAGGGCATGGCAAGTGTTCACAAAACTATATGACATATGAATTGATATCAATGAGTTAATTTCTCAAACCGTTTTGTCTTCACATAGATTTTAGCTCAGTGTGGTACTTAAACACAGAAAGCTGATGCTGAGCCCGTCTGCCCCTCTGTGGCACTGCCTGATAATTGCAGTTGGTGTCTTTGCTAATGGTTTTGTGCCTTTGCTCTATTGATGGTTGAATATTTTTGATATCACTCTTGGTCACACAAGAAGAGGATGATATTGAGTAGAAATATGTTAAGTTCTCTAAATTGTATTATAAAACAAAAAATTAAAATAAAAAAGTGTTTTTGTAAAGTGTGACTCTTTGTTCTTGTTTATATTTTATATCTTTCCTTGCCAACTGTGACAGAGCCTATAGGTTGGCTACCTTAACTTAATTTTCCAATATTCTACTACTTTACTGCTTAAGCTCAAGCTGAAAATTTATGAAATAAAAAGACATGTTATCTGTTCCCAAACTTCCAACATGACTCTTCACATTGGCTTCAAATACCTTTACATACAATGCTAGTCTTTGATAACTTCCTCACTATGTAGTCTGACAAGATGTTCTAGGCTTGTGTTGTATTTTCTGCCCTAGATACATCTATATCTCTTTATGCACACTGAAGAGTCTAGTTTTCAAGGACCCAGAGGATAATCGAATTAGAATTTCATATAATTATTCACTGGTTTAATCCTACATTTCATGCACACTATTTTTATTAAAAGATACCAATACTACTACCATCATTATGCTTATGAAAAAGAAATAAAGTATGTTTAAATACACTCCTCATTTACCCTGTTTTAAATAGCTATATATATATATACTTATTGCAGCATTTACCTTTACATATTAGTTTTTCTCTCATATAAGCAGCATTTAACTTTGATATTAAGTGCAAATTTATGTTGACTGCTCACAATGAGTCTTTGCCAGTGTCTGCTGCAGTAATTTGTTTCTCTGAAGTCTGATCTCTACTACATTTCTCTCCCAAATGGTCTGTAACTTTTCTGCTTGAAAGTCAGTTTGCCCTAATAAAACTCTTGGTTTACATTTTCATTTCTTCAGACCCTAAATATATTTATCCCAGCATAATGCATTCTTATTGAAATTTCTGCTAACAATTTTTTTAATTTTTTAAAATTTATTTTCTTTTTTAAAATTTCAGAATATTATGGGGGTACAAATATTTTGGTTACATATATTGCCTTTGTATTGTTCAAGCCAGAGATACGAGCATGCCCAGTGCCCAGACAAAAGTTAGTTTTTCAAAAACATAAACAAAATTGATAGCCCTTTTGCTAGATTGACAAGAACTGGAAAGGAAAGGACACCGATAAGGTCAATTAGAAATGAAAAAGGAGAGGTCACTACAGACATCACGGACATACAAATTATCTTGAATACTATAAAAATCTTTATGCCCCCAAATTACAAAATGTGGAAGAAATGGACAAATTCTTAGAAACACACACCTCCCAGGGCTCAATCAGGAAGAAATAGAATTTCTGACCAAACCAATATCAAGAGCTGAAATTGAAGCAGCAATAAAAATCGTCCAATAGAGGCTCTTATTATGAATGTGTTTTATCACCTTTGCTGAACATATAAACTTGATGTATTCTATTGATACAGACCTTTATCCTCATTTCTTTGATACTGTTTTAATCCTATGTATTTTAATCCTATCAGTGTTAGTATCCTATTATTTATTTATACTATTGATCTTTATCCTCATTTGTTTTGGACTTTTTTTCTTTTTACTTTCTATTTCTCTTAAGACTGTCTGCCTATCTATGCCTATTTTAATTTTAGTTTGTTCTTCATGTTTGAACTGATGTTTTCTTTTTATTTAAATCACTTCATTTTAGTTTTCCAATACTAATTTCAAAAATTTGTTCTGTCAAATCTTGTCTTATTTAAATATGTGTGTGTGTGTGTGTGTGTGTGTGTATCTCTTCATACTGTAGGAATGCTTATCTGTTTTGTGATCCTGTCATTCTAGAATGCTTTTCTTATCTATAGCAATGTTTTGCATTTCATTGTATTAGAATTCCTAAATAATTTCTTTTCTCTAAAATCACAAATTCAAGAGTTTGGCACTTACTTCAAGCGCTCCCTAGCTCATTGCGAGGGTGTTCTTTATTCCAATGAATAAGTAGCTTCTATACCTTGTTTCAAATTATCCTAAGCTGTCCTCTATATATGTCTACCCTCCCCCCACCAGGAAACAATGAAGAAAAAATATATGTATTTTTTAAATATATATATTTATGTCAAATCCACAAAAACAAAATCCACTTAAGATTTTATAAGGTGGATGAAGGGAGTACTTATGTTATACATCCTTCAGGAAATTGCTTTAAAATATGTATTTTATTTATAAAATATACATAAATATATAAAATATACTATACTATATATAATATATAAAATATGCTATATATAATATATAAAATATATATAATATATAAAATATACCAGGTATTTTTAAGGCAAATAACCATTGAGGGGACAGAAACAGTGATGAGTCATTTCTTTATGGAGTCCCCTATCTCTCCATGTCTTCTATCTGTAGAAGATGGTTTGTTCATCATCCATTTAAAGGAAGAGAAAAGAACACTTTGCTTTCCCTGAAGGCAATTCTGGGTAATATGCTGTTTTCTTTTTTATTATTATTATTTCTGATCTCATTACTATTTTAAATTAAATTAAAAAGACAATTTGTTTCTGAATTCCATTGCTTTGCTCATGTTTCATACATAACACTGAAAATGTAAGACAGCAGGATACTCCTTAATTGAAGTAAACAAAG
The DNA here is from genome assembly GCA_004363605.1 of Indri indri. Taxonomy (NCBI): domain Eukaryota; kingdom Metazoa; phylum Chordata; class Mammalia; order Primates; family Indriidae; genus Indri; species Indri indri. Next base: position 28,978 of record RJWJ010002853.1, on the reverse strand, counting down.
AGGAGAAGAATGATTAAATACAAATTAGAATTGTATCCCCTACAGTAATATTTTGTATCTTTTTGGGAAGAGCACATCAATGACTTGTAAGTTTAATTATAACATGAAAAGACATATATTGAGTTCAATATTCATTCATTAAAAATAAAATATTTATTTGCTCTCTTTTTCATATTATATTATGAAAACTTTTTACTGATATTTGTATATTGAGTATAGTTACACATGCAAACATATGTCTTTTTATACATATATTACACAGTATAGAACAATGTACACAGGCACAGATATTCCTCTAACACCACAAGGGCATTTGTGTTCGTCATTGATTATTTCAAGTTTTCAAGAACAGCACCTAGGCCGTATTTGGCACTCCATAAATAGTTGTTGAATGACTGTTTCTGATACGTCGCTTCCTCTCCACCAACCTCTTCTTTTGAAAAAAAAATTAAATATAGTATTTGGTGTTATAAAAGTATTGTGATTAATTTATGATTTGGAGCTTTGGAAAATAACATTATATAGAAGAACATAATATAGAATGTTTTGAAAAATAATGCAAGTTACATAAGATTTTCATTAAAAATTTTTTATATTACATTTAACTTTTCTGCAAGCTAAAACATCTATTTCCTTAAAGATTTATAGTGAGTACTAAATGTGGGGGGGTATGGTTTCTTTCCATGCCATTAATGACCTTTGTAACTAATACCGTTATGTTTTTGATGATGTCCATGATTATGAACATGTATTTCCTTGGACTGAGGAATTGGTACTAAGAACAAAAAGGTGGTTTATACTACCAAATAATAACCATTTTTCAATAAATAGATTTCTGTTTTATTGTCCAGGGTATTATCTGACTGTTTTGGGGGCTGAAAATCCAACTATCAGTCCATGATGGGGCTAAAATTTGTGTTGTGCAAGGACATCCTTGTGGAATAGGCAAGGCACAACGAGATGCAGTAGCTCCAACTGTGAAAACAACCCTTAATATTCCTATTCCCATGAGATAGTTTTACATTATAGTCCATGCAATCTCTGAGTCCCCTTCTGCTTTTAACATGTCATTGAAGAATTAACTGGCTAAGGATTGCAAAAATCTCCTCCTGATATAGATCTTTTAGCCAGAAATCCAATCAGGTCATATGCTGGAGGGTTTATAAACAATAACGTTCTTGTCTCAAAGGTAACTAACTTTACTTCAGCTTTGTAATGGAACCTCATTTTTCTGTTCATTTAAAAAAATTATAAATTTATCAGCCACATCAAACTGATTATACTTGTCATTTTCTCAATTACTCCTACATTTAGTAGTTTAATTAGAATCTGCCAATTTCAGCTGTCCAACAATCTGTAATTTTCTGACTTTAGTACTAATCAACAGTGGTTTGGGGTCATTTCCACAAAAAGTTGTCATATCAGTATCTCAAGCACACAAGAATGAAAATTCTTGTCTTAAGATAAGTTTCTAGAAGACATGGCATCCCACAGGGCCTGCTTCACAATAGCTCTAACTCCTCCTTGCTTGTTTACATAAAGCTTTAACCCCTTACTGTGTTATTGATGGACCTAATGTCAGATTTAGCCAGCTCTTGGTTAAATGGTTGGCAATTCTTGAATATCCTGAGAACATGAGAATCATGCCCTTTTATGATCAGGTATAAAAGAGGAGAAAAACTGTCGAACAATTACTTTTATAAGACAGAGGACCTAGGGCCGGGCACGGGGGCTCAAGCCTATAATCCCAGAACTTTGGGATGCCAAGGTAGGAGGATTGCTTGAGGCCAGGAGTTCAAAACCAGCCTAGGCAACATAGTAAGACTTCATCTCTACAAAAATAAAAAATTATACATGGGTGGTGGTGTGCCCCTGTAGTCCCATCTACTTAGGAGGCAGAGGGAGGAGGATCACTTGAGCCCAGGAATTCAAGGCTGCAGTGAGCTATCATCTTACTACATCACTCCAGCCTGAGCAACAAAGTGAGATCTTGTCTTAAAAAAAAAAAAAAATTAGCTAGGAATGATGGCACATGACTGTAGTCCTGTCTACTCAGGAAGCTGAGGCAGGAGGATCGTTTCAGCCTAGGAGTTTGATGCTGCTGTGAGCTATGATTGTGGCCCTGAACCTAAGCAACAGAGTGAGGCCCTGTTTCTAAAAAAAGAGAAAAAAAAAAAAAAAAAGAAAAGAAAGAGAATCTAAGTCTTTCAAAAATATGTTTATGATTAGAGAAAAAGGACTGAAAACATTGTATTTTGATTTATTTTCATAAATTATTAATTAAATTATCCTCTGATTCTCTTTCAGCTCGGAATTTCAAGTTTATGAAGTTGACTGTAGGGTTGATTGGTTTATAAATTACCATTTTCACTATCCTTTTCTTGTTTGTCTTTAGCAATATTTTGTATCCTTTAGGTATGTTATCTGATATGCTTTCTTTTGCATTTACTTTCCCAGCCCTTCACTGTGGCTGCAGAAACATACGTTCTTTTATCTGAAGTTATAGATGAAAAATAACATCGTGGTTTATGATTTGATACATTCAGGGGACCACTGCTGCTTCCTCTGTGGATAATTTTAGAAGAAATACTGATTGAAATCCATAGCTTTATCCATTTCTCTCAGGATGTGATAAATCCTCAGCTCAAGGAGAGAAGTTCAATACTGTTCATTTACTCATGTCTGCATCTTTCTACCTTTGACATGCAAGAAAGATATTTCTAAAAGTGTGATTTGACCAACTAATATTTGCAGTAATTGGCCAGAGGAACTGACACAACTCCCGTATCTAGGGGAGCCTGTGACTCTGGGACCGGTGGCATTAATGAAATATGTTCCATTGTCCACTGCAGTAGATTATATTGCTGTTTATCAATGGCCATGTCTCTACTCTAGGGAAGGTTTTTCTTTCCCTCCCCCTACGTGAGTCAGGCTTGATCATATTGCTACCTTTGGCCAATGAAATATGACTGCCAATTGCTAGAAGTTGTAAGAGCAGTTTGTGCTTTGCCAGATGCATTTTCACTTTCTCCCTGCCTTACTGACTGCAGTGCTCTAGATAGACAGATGGAGTCAGCCTGGGTGAGAATGAGGATAACGGCAAAGATTTAGTTCCTCTTTATGCTCACAGTCCCTGATGACTGATGACGGGCATGTAGCATAAATGAGAAATGAGCCTTTATTGTTATAGACTACTAAGATGTTCATTTGTTTTTTATAGACATGATTTGTAGCTAACTCTCATCAGAGGAATTATCTTCTGCCTCATGATGCCCAATTTACCAACAAAGGTATTTCGATATTCTCTAGAACTCTACCACCACTTCGGCTCCAGCTTAGTACGTACAGAATTATGACTTCCTATTGAGCCAACTTCTTTTGTTTGGTTATTTGTATTTTTCTACACTCCCAATGTGATAGCATATGTCTTATAATTTCTTCTGTTGAGGTGACATTTCTGACAACAGGTGCGGTATCCTTGCTTTCAGTATTCTCAGCCTCAATTATGTAATGAGTGGATTAACCTGTGAATCATACATCTCTCTAGAGTTTAAGAACAGTTGGTACCCTGACCAGTTTTCCAATGCATGTGTGGTGTAATTCAAAACAGCATTTGGAATCTATTCATTAGGCAGATGACTATCAATTCAGTATTCTTGCTTCCTTTTGTGGAGCAACTTTAATCTGTCTTAGATATATTATTTCAGTTTAATAATAGAATAATTCTGCATGTTCCCCACTGATGGCACAGAGATCATGAAATGCTCAATTTATAAGTGAGTATACTTGCAAAAAAATGACCAAATTGAACCTAATGTTCAACTTCTGAGCTCACTGAAATACAGTAAAAATTGCAGCCATTCTTAAAAATGTAATTTTTACAAATATTTATTTATTTATTATTTCAGTATATTACAGGGGTACAAATGTTTAGGTTACATATATTGCCTTTGACCCACCGAGTCAGAGGTTCAAGCATGTCCATCCCCCAGTCAGTGTGCTCTGCACCCATTAGGTGTGAATATAACCATGCCTTCCTCTCCCCTTCCACCTGCCCAACACTTGATGAATGTTACTACTGCATGTGCACATACATGTTGATCAGTTAATAGCAATTTGATGGTGAGTACATGTGGTGCTTGTTTTTCCATTCTTGTGATACTTCACTTAGTGGAATGGGCTCCAGCTCTATCCAGGATAACATAAGAGGTGCTAGATCACCATTGTTTGTGTAGCTAAGTAAAACTCCATGGTATGAATATACCACATTTTATTAATCCACTCAGGTATTGATGGACACTTGAGTTATTTCCACACCTTTGCAATTGTGAATTGTGCTGCTATACATTCTAGTGCAGATGTCTTTTTTATAGAATGTCTTTTGTTCCTTTGGGTAGATGTCCAGTAATGGGATTGCTGGATCAAACTGGATCTACTTTTGGCTCTTTGAGGTATCTCCATATTACTTCCCACAGAGGTTGTACTAGTTTGCAGTCCTACCAGCAGTGTATGAGTGTTCCTATCTCTGCACATCTATGCCAACATTTATTGTTTTGGGACTTTTTGATAAAGGCCAGTCTCACTGGAGATAAGTGATATCTCATCGTGGTTTTGATTTGCATTTCCCTGATGATTAGAGATTTGAGCATTTTTTCATGTTTGTTGGCCATTAATTGGTCTTCTTTTGAAAATTTTCTGTTCATGTACTTTGCCCACTTTTTGATACAGTTGTTTGACTTACTCTTGTTGATTTTCCCTTTTTCTATGTAGATTCTAGTTATCAGTCCTTTGTCAGATGTGTAGCATGTGAATATTTTCTCCCATTCTATAGGTTTTCTGTTTGGTCTCATGATAGTTTCTTTGGCTGTGTGGAATCTTTTTAATTTGATCAGGTCCCATTTAATTATTTTTGTTGTTACTATGATTGCCTTTGGGGTCTTCATAAATTCTTTCTCTAGGCCAATGTCTATAAGAGTTTTTCCAATGTTTTCTTCTAGAATTCTTACAGTTTCATTCCTTAGGATTAAGTATGCTATCCACCATGAGTTGATTTTTGTGAGAGGGAAGAGGTACAGATCCTCTTTAAGTCATCTACATGTGGCTAACCAATTTTCCTAACACCATTTATTATATAAGGATTCTTTTCCCCAGTGTATGTTTTTGTCTGCTTTGTCAAAGATTAGATGGTTATATGAGGATGGTTTTATATCTGGGTTCTCAGTTCCGTTCCATTGGTCTATGTCTCTGTTCTTGTGCCAGTACCACACTGCTTTAGTTACTGTAACCTTGTAGTATAACTTGAAGTGTGGTAAATTGATGCCTCTCGATATGTTCTTTTGGCTTAAGATTGCTTTTGCTATAAGAAATCTTCTCTGGTTTCATACAAAGCATAGAATTATTTTTTCTATATCTGGGAAATGTTATGTTGGTATTTTAATAGGGACTGTATTGAATCTGTAGATCACTTTGGGTAATATAGACATTTTAACAATGTTGACTGTGCTGATGCATGAGCATGGCATGGTTTTCCACCTTTTTACGTACTCTGCTATTTCCTTCCCCAGTGTTTTGTAGTTCTCCCTGTAGAGGTCTTTCTAAATATCTTTCTTGGTATTTTATTTTCTGTGTTGCTATTGTGAAGGGTATTGAGTCTTTGATTTGGTTCTTAGGTTGACTGTTATTGGTGTATCGGAATGCTGCTGATTTGTGTACATTGCTTTTGTGAGCTGAGGCTTTGCTGAATTTTCTTATCAATTTGTTTATCATGGCAGCATCTTTCAGGTTTTCTAGATATAAGATCATATTGCAAGCAAAGAGTGGTAGTTTGACTTATTCTGCCCTCATTTGGAAGCCCTTGATTTCCTTCTCTTGTCTGATTGCTCTGGCTAGGACTTTTAGCATTATGTTGAATAGGAGTGGTGTGCAGGGTATGATACTCAGACTATGAGTTCCCTACCCACTGCTCCTCCCAGGTGCTGCCTGCCTGGTGATGCCAGCAGAGCAGGGCAAACCCTGAGGCAGAGAGACATTGAACTAGCAAAGGCAACCCATGGGTCACTTGAGACCAGCATTCTTCTCCCTGGCAGGGTCAGGGATTCATCCCTGGGGAATGGGGAACAGACATGCAGGCAGATCCCATATACCCAGGTCTCTATCACATTGCCCGGGATCACAGATAGGATGTTTGTGAACTAGTCTACTGAGGTGTACGCACCTTCAGGGGCAGATCAGAGTGCGTCCTAGCTGTAGCATGTTCAAGGGGCAACCCTCCTCCCATGCTTCCAGGTCAGGCCAGAATCTGGGCAGGGAACCTCCCAGCTCATATAACAGTCAGGAGAGATCTGCTGGTTTGAGATCCTGCCTTCCAGCAGAGGCCTGGGAGAAATGGTGGAATAGGGAAGGGTGGAAGGGAGTGAGGCCTTGCTCCAAACTGCCAGACTCTGGGTCTCAGAGAGCTCCACCTCCACGCCTAGTCTTTCTGGCTCAGTGAGGCCATTTCAGCTCCTCCCTGGCAGCTTTGCCCAGAAGCAGAGACTCCTGCTAACAGCATTTGTTGAGCTTGAGGGAAGGCTCACCCAGTCCAGTCCCACCCAGCCTCACTTCCCCATCTGCTCCTACTGAGATGGAGTATAAAGACTCACCGGGATGTCCCAGGGCCCCCCACCACCACCTGAGGCACTAGAGTGCCTCTTCAGAGGAAGGAGAGTTGGTCACAGGACTCAAAAACAATATTGCTGCTTGCTCCTTCTAGCAAGCACCACCTACTGACAAGGAGGTCGATTTGGATGCCCTTGTACTGCATTTACTGACTCATTACACAGGGTGTAGTCGATTCTCACCCACAAGCACCACCTACTGCTCAGAGACTAAATTGGGTGTGTTATTATCTAAATTAAAATCCAAAGGTAAGAAGCAAGAAGAGCTCCGGATGGGAAGGAATCAGCAAAAGAACTCTGGAAGTATGAAGAATCAAACTGAAAGGACACCCCCAAAGGGGAATACCAGCTCTCTAGCTGGATCAAAACCAGTACAAATTCACTGCCTTGGCCCAGAGCTATGATAGCTTATAGATTTAAAAATAGATGTAGTGGAAATTTGGTCACTTTGATATTCCTTAGATCAGATTAGTCAATTCTATTAATGAACCACGTTAAGGGCACTTGATGAATAGGAAAAAGCAAGTACTTTCACTTCCCTGGTAAAATTCATATGTAACAGTAAGCAGGAAAAAAACCTTGAAATGGTTCAGGGACATGTAGCATCAGCGAAATTTCAAGAGCTCCAATTGTGTGGCGATACCAGGCCATCGCTCCAGTGGAAGGACCAATTATTCCATTTTACCTCTCCTACCACTAACAAAAAGAACAGCACTTTATAGGCCTTTTTGGAAGTTTGAGCAGGATATAGCTCTTCTTTGGAATATTGTTTCAACCCATTTAGTGAATCATGCAAATGCTGCCAATGTTCAGCGCACTCAGAGCAAGACAGTGCTTTGCAGCAGGTCCAGGCTCTGGTACAAGCTGTTCATCAGCTCAGGTCATTTGATCAGACAGACTCAAAGTTGCTGGATATAAACAAGGATGTTGTGTTGTGTTTCTGGAAACGACAATAGGAAAATTCCTGTTGAAGATTCCTACATTTCTGGAGAAAGGTTGTGATTTAGGTAGCAGAACACCATCATCATTTTTAAAGCAGCCACTGACATACTACTGGGTCCCAGTAGAGACTGGGCACTGACCATGGGGCACTGAAAACTATGGGGTCAGAGCTGGACTTCTGATGTGTTACAATCCAAATTAGGGGTGGCCCTGAAAGTTAATAGTGAATGGAAATCTTTTCATCAGCCAGAGTCTTAAGCCATGTCCTTGGACATCCACTTTCAGTGGAGAAAATAGCTGTTAATGCCAGGATATGTAAGGACTTTTGGGCAGTGAAAAATGGCTTGGAAAGATAATTACAGTCTGGGGAGGTGAAACAGCAGAAGATAAGATTCAAGAAATTCTGGAGGAAAGACTTGTGGAGGGATCTCTGGTAATGAGTACAAAGGAAACAGATCCTGTACCTCATATTAACTCAGCTACTGACTGTCTGACTTGTCATCAGCAGGGACCAATACCAAGTCCATGGGGCAGATCCATTTGTCCTGTTATATACCATATTACATGGAAGTTAAAGTCCTGAGAGCCTCTTAAATGTACAAATAATGCACTGACACTGCGATGATACCCTGTAGAGCGTTGGCATGTACTTCTGGATGTGGTATGTATTAACACATTGAACTAACAGCTGTTATATGGTGTTATGTCTCAAAAGCTTAGAATATGAGTCTATGAACCAAAGGATGAAAGTAAAATTGGCTTCTTTCACCATTATTTACAAGGACACTTCAGAGACATCTGTGTTTTTAGCCACATATTTTGGTTCTGTTGGATTAGATATCCTAGTCCTAAGAATGGAATAATGCTATAAGCTAACAGTACAATTTACTCAGATCTTAAACTTATAACTATAGCTGTTCATTTTGGGTTCTTCAAGAATGGACATATTGGACTTAATGTGGGGAAGGAGGGAGTGAATCTGAGCTGTGCAAGGCATAGGTTGTAGGAGATGCTATTTGTGCCTGACCTATATCCCCTAAGTCTATTCTGTATCTAACTGAAGCATCAGTGGGTTCCTGTAAACACGTCTACTTTCCACCTCCAACTTTTGTGCCTTCCTGCTTAAGGACTTATGCTTACCACTGTAGGATGCTTAGAAGCTTAACAATCATAGGCAAAAGTATGAAATTCTTGAAATAAAATAAAAAATGAAATATAATGAACTTTTCATTCTCTTTTATGTTGTGATACTACTTTAAAAGCTTGACAAATTTTCTCAAATATCTTAGATTAAAATTAAAAGACTGACATCAATGATAAATTTCAAAATAAATGTATTAGATTAATGTAGATTTCCCCAAATATTATATTTTTAAAAACATATATGCATTTTAACATGCACAGATTTTTAAATTTATTAAGTAGTTATTCCATTTATTTGATTCATTTCTCCACTCTATGTTTAATTACAATCATTCTACAGGATAATCAAATTCATTTTCTAAAGTAAAGAAGCAGCTAAAATATCTCAGGCAAATTGAGGTTCCTATTTTGACACTTCAGAAGCATTAGAGAGTTGAGTAACACTTAAAGATTGTCCACCAGGACACGGAATCTGTGTGCTCCGTTCCTCCAAGTTAATTATATATGAGTCACCATTAGGGACTCTAGGAATACGTTATAATGGGCTAGTTCAGCAGTTGCTTTCTACATTCTTACCTCATCTTGCCCTGCGTGTGGTACAGGGATTTCCTGATATTTCAGCTGTGTCTTTTCATTGTCCCAGACTTTGGCTGTGTATTCTGCACCCTGTGGTTTGTGACTAATTGGCTGGCACTCTGGTTCTCACTTTCAGAAAAGTCCTGCTTTACTCTTTGGCTAATGGTGTCATGTTGATAAGGTCCCTGTCACATGTAAGTCATAAGAAATTCAAAAGGTCTCTTTCTGCTCTCTCCTACATACGTCAATGTTCCTGTGCAATTGCCAAAGCCTGTTATGGAGGTTTTAAATCTAATAGTGATTTTATACAACTTTTCTTCTCATTACTTTTATTTGGTCCGTTATGAGACTGAATCACAAATCTCTTAAAATCTCCAGGATTCACCCACTTCTCTCTATCCCTCCCACTATCATCGTAATCTAATCTCTTATAAAAGACTCCTAAATAACCTGCCTTCCTGTCCCCAATTTTTTCTATATCCACTCATTAGTAGCCAGATGCTGTTTTTGAAATATAAACACGATTATGTCAGTTCTCCTTCCCTCCTAGCACCGTCAGTCACTGTCACATCATCCCATGGGTTTGCACAGTGCTTAATCCTAGTGCTTTCAGCACCTGGTGCCTCCACAGGACTGTGCTTCTGGTAACTACTCCGCTTACAATGCTGTCCTCCCCACTCCATCTGCAAATAACTGCCATTCATCACAGGGCTCCGCCAGTTGTCACGTATACAAACAAGTCTTCTCTGTCGCACCTTCATAGGCTGCCATAGCACCTTGGCTTTATTTTATTTTATTTTTGTATGATTGCTTGTTTACCTCTTTCAATTCTATGTCATTAGGGGCTGGGTTTGCCATTGTATTCCAGCGCTTCTGTTGAATAAATAAATTGCCTGCTAAGTTCTGTCTTGGAATGGTGGTTAACCATACTCTCACCTCCACACTTCATTCTAGCTCTGAAAGCAAGCCGGAGGAGTTTTCCTTCATCCATTTTTCCCCACTTATCAGGAAGTAGTAAGGTAGTAAAGTAGGTTTCTACAGTATTGGGGAGGCAGGTCTTTGGAACCTGAAACCGGGCTCAAGGGGGTCTGAGCTTGGGAGGGTGTAAGAGGCTGGAATAAGGATGTCAAATTTAATGAACAAAGAAACATGGTGGAGTAAGACAATTGCATAAGACCGTGAGTATTGCATCTATGGAGTTAAGGAAGGAAGGAAATATGATGGGGCTAGTCCCATTTTTTTCTTCTTAATCTTCTTATTAACAACAATTAGTGTTAACTCCTCTTAGAGATTATGAAAACTGGGCAGAGGTGTTGGTCTGCACCGAGGACATGAATACTTTTTGTAACATTGATTCTATGGGAGGATGCATTTCAGAGCTCAAATTGAATAAATTGAATAAATAAGAATTCCTGGTACACAACTCATTCACAACCTGAAGACTGCATTTATCAAAGACAAGTTGCCTGACAATAGTTTTCAGCATTGTATCTCAAAAACATCTGTCTTTCATGAATGAGAAAAGAAAATATGTTCTTTTTGAAAGAGAGGCACTATAAAATAGTGCTTTATATGCATTACAGAAAATTGTTGGATTTACTCCAGATAAATTATTCATCACTTTTCCTGGGCAATGTTAAGATTTTAAAGTAATGGCTAAGTTTTTGCTTCATCTCCATAATGCGACTTTTAAAATACTTCCAGTTATACTTTTTAAAACATTTATTTTAGCATGCATGAGTCAGCAATAACAGCTACTCAGATAACTATTGAACTACTTAAATATATTTTGTTTCACAAACCATCCATTCTTTTGCAGCTTCAAGTTTACTATCTGGTAACAACAATACAATTTAAAAAATGTTATCTACTCGTATCCTGAATTTGCCCAGTTCTCAACTGTCTGTGGTTTACGTTTCAAATTTAATATGAAACCCGTGGGCATTTACTTACACTTTACCATGGAGGTCTTTAGAACCTTTTATATTTCCCCTTAAATATTTCTTCATTCTTCTTGCTCAAGGATTTTTTCAGAGGCCTCTGGAGCTGCTCCACTTGTCTTTTATGTTTATTCCGCTTGATGCCATTCTTCGAGTTCCCTGTTGGTTTCACCATCTTCTGCAGGCACTGCTGGGAGCTACCTGGCAGAGCCAGGGCCTTCCTGAATATTTTCCTCCCCCTCAGCATCTCTAATGTACCGTCAGGTACTGTCGATGCCACTGCAGAAAGCGTGGACTTTGGCAGGTGAGGCCACTGTTCTCCTGAGGACTGTGGTCTCTCTCTCAGCTGCTACTGCAGCCGTTGTTCCTCTTTACATTCCCAGAAATGCCTTGAGGTAGTAGTGGTGCTTCCAAAGCTGCTTCACCAAAGGCTGACACAGTGCAGGACAACGTGTCTCTCTTTCTGGTGACACATTCTTGGACTTAGAGAGAATCACATGAAGCACTTGTTGTACCTTGTCTTACATAGTGTTAGACAAATTTGTTTCTCCTGTTTTTATTTTATTTTACAGTCAACCCTTGTTATCCACAGAGATTTGGTTCCAGGACTTCCTGCAAATATCAAAATGCACTGATGTCCTTATATAAGTTGGAGGATGCTCTTCATAAAGTGAGGTAGTATTTTCATATAACTGAGCAGATCTACCTGTATACTTTAAATCATCTCTAGATTACTGATAATACCTAATACAATGTAAATGCTCTGTGAATAGTTGTTGTATTGTACTGTTTAGGGAGGAACGACAAGGAAAAAATCTGTACATGTTCAGTATAAACACAAACTTTTTTTTCTCAAATATTTCAATCTGCAGTTGGTCGAATCGGTGGATGCACACCTCGTGCATACAGAGAGCTGGCTCTGCTTTATTTGTCATCTATCTGTTTTCTATAGTTCTCAAGCGTGAATCCATAAGAATTATGCTGTGGTGTAAATTTTGGCTTTTCTGAAAAGTAATGCTTCCTTTGATTATGCTCTTAATATAAAAAACCTTTGCTCTTAGCAGATGATAACAAATGTTAGAATTCTACTTTGAATATCAATCAATGCATTCCTTCAACCCCAATTGCCATCAATTTGCAGCAAGACTAAATTTTATAAAGTTCTCTTACTTCCAAATTCTGTTAATGGGGGTGCTGAACTGAAATGTTCTCTTCCAAAAAAAATCATTGATTTTTTTAAAAAGAAGGGCATAAAATAATATAACATGCAGCATACCACACAAAAATAAACAGATAGATAAATAAATGAAATCAGAAGCTTATATATTTTACAATGTAATTTATTTTATATAAATATTCCTGAAATGAAATGAAGACTACTGTGTCTATTGTCCATTTGCCACCATTAATAACTCTGGCTTACTTGAAATTAGACAAATAACATGCTATCTAAATTATGAAATCTAATAAATGCAACAAATACAATTTATTCATTGACTGTTGTATTCACAATCAGCATTTTTAAGGCATATAAATTTCCATAAAAATAGAAAATAAAAGTTACCATGCTGTAATGAGAAATAAATTAAAAGATCTAATTACTGAAAGATCTTCCTTGATCTGCAGATAGAAATAAGGAAAAATCAACCTTATGATTTATCCTAAGAGCATTGGCAAAAATAGCCTCAACCAAAGCACTTTTAGAAACGCAATGACTTAAGATGCTAACTACCTGGATTCAGATCAAATTTCACAAGGCAAGGGCACATTCCTCTGCAAAACTGCCCTCACTTCAGATCATGCTCAGGAATTCCTAGGTACCCACACTTCTGAGCAGATGGCGACAAATTCGGGAGTTCCCACTACCCTCTTGAGTTCAATAGTTTGCTAGAATAACTCACTGAGCTCACTGCAAACATTACAAAAAAAGGAAGGAAGTTTTATTACAGAAAAAAGAATACAGATACAATACGTATATAATAACGACTTTTGTTCTATATTAAGTAAGACTCTTTTGAAGATTGATATCTACAAAGCAGTAATGCAATAAACAGGAGCAAGGGGATAGTCAAGGGCATAGTGCTTCATGTTTGATAGTCCACATTCCCTCCACCTAAGTGAAATGTGGAAAACAAGCTATTAACCAAAAAAGCATCAATACCCATAAAATTCTGGGTTTTTTTAAATCCACATAAAATCTATCACTTCTCCCTGACAGAGATCCAAATATTTTGAAGATGTGAAAATCCCATCTCAGTAAAATCAAGTAGTGCTTGTTAAATGATGACTGGTTAATGAGAATTTTACTGAAAATTGTATATATCAAACTTTAAATCTAAGAAGTGAATTAAAACATCACTCACGTAGATAGGTAATGAGACCAAGGAAAACCACACTCTCTTTCAGATGAAACACTGACTCTGGGTAGATTGCGTCCAAGTATGTGGTTTATGGAAAAACGCTGCAGAGATGGGGTCAGCATGTCATCCTGAAGACAGAATGAACTTCATGGAAAAACATAACTCTGGAAAAGATCTAAAATAGGAACCAAAAATAAAATGATTTAATTTTTAAAAAAGGCAGGAATTTATAAGTATAATAAAAGTTCACTGTTCTATATGGAAATAAAATAATAATAGGGTTACAAAAGGAAGAATTGAGTAAACAATAAAATTGTCAAAAGAAAATGTATATTGATGGTGCCTGAAAGAAATCTGAGAAAACAGAAAAAGAACGTCCCCACATTACAGCAAAAATAAATGGAAAGGTAAATGCACTAAGAACTGTACTATAGAGAAAACTTTCAAAATTACAATACTAAAGAACAAAATCTACAATCACTAAGCCCTCAGAAGAAAAAAAAAAAAACACTAAATGAACACATTAAAATAAAATTAGGGAAGTCTTCCTATAAGTTACGAAAAAAATCAATATAGGCTTTTAGGGAAAGAAATTTGAGTCAGAGAATTTTGTATTAAAATGGTTTTCATATTATATAAATACATATTCAGATATTTAATAACACAAATGTTCTATCAAACTGTTATAGTATGGAGTGCTAGAAAGACCACTGAAGCTGAATTAAATAGAATATGTGAGTCTTGTGCTAGAAAGACCACTGAAGCTGAATTAAATCGAATATGTGAGTCTTTATCAGCTGGCCAGTGACCATCCCTGTTTCAGCAGAGCGTCCAGAGACAGAGAGTGGCCCGGAGCCCTGAAAGCAGCAGGGTTTTATACCCTTCACCATAAGGGAATACGTGACACTGTGCATACAGCTTGGAACAATGTTGAAATAATTTCCAGTACCCAGGGGTCTGGGACCTGCCTCAGATCACCTGGTTTGATTACAATCTTTAGGCAAGCGAGCTTACAGAAGCAGATAGCATTAGTTAAGGTAAGGTACATTTTTTCATGAATTAAGCAAGCATAGTAAAATTTAACTACATACACCGGGAGAATTTAAACAATCAGTTACAAGTTAATTACTTTGTTTTTCTGTTCCCAATGCATACTTAGCTGACTCATAGGTCATGCTACAGCCAGCTTGCCTTTAAGATGGCTGCCGTTCACAATATGGCTGCACTGTGGCTCACAGAGGGGAGACCCGTCTAACACATACATGCCTTTTTTTTAAAAAAAGTACATAAGCATACACACACACACACACACACACACACACATACACACCAGCTGGCTGAGAGCTGGTCTGAAATACACACTTTAAGATTGGTGGGGTCATTCCAAAAAAAAAAAAAAAAAAATGAGTGATGGTGAGTAAGATAGCCAAACAATACCTAATATATTTTTACAACTAAATATGAATATCAAAATAATCTTTGTAACAAAAAATTTAAAATGTAACTTGTGAGAGTGCGATAACAATAATCTGTGCTCTAAATCTTCGTTTACATTAACACAGAGGTAGTTTTGGCACAATGATTAATAATAAAAGATCTTGAACAAGATAAACATGTTTAAATTCCAACTCCATCACTTACTAGATTTGTGTTAGGAGATGTCATGTAAGCTCAGTCACTTAATTCTAAAATGTAGTAAATTATCACAAATACCAAAATTATTACTGCAGATGTCAGGATCAAACGTGAATTTTTGTCTGGGATGCATCTCTTACCTGTTTAATCCCGTCTGTGTTACTTGGTCCTAAAACTTGTTTCTGTACAACATACTTGATGCCATTCTTCTATATTCACCTCTATTTAAAAATGGGCTACTGCAATGTGTGCCCAAAATTATGGCTTAGTGGGTAAGATAACAATTAATGATGGCAACTCTGGTTGCATTATGGTTTATTGCCACCTGCCACATATTTAGCCTCTGATAGGCCAAGTATTAAGCTTTCTCAAAAGGAAAAGAATTAACTGCAGAGAATGGAATAGCTATATTCCAAAACCTTAAGAATATGCACTGTGCTATGATTCACCTACAATGTCATTCCTAAGGCATCATGACATTTCTATCTGCCATATAAACTTTAGGCAACATTGAATCTGCTGAGTCATATGGCCTATTTGGCCAAGTAGCTTTCTTGGCAGTCTGGAACTACAGCAGACACTTTCTTATTGTGCGCCCTCCCAAAACTAGCTGCTTCTCGGGTTACTGGACAAGGGGGTTTGGTAGTATACTGAAATAAGTCACAGGGAGCCTCAAAAATTGCAAAGAGGCTACAAGTGGTGCTTTTTATCTTAGATGTAGGAAGGATAAGATTTAGCAACTTATCTTTTTTTTCGAAGGGATATGACAACATGCTCTGTACCAAATGTCAGTAAACCACAGCCTCAGGGCCAAACCCATTCCATTGCCTATTTTATAAATAAAGTTCTATTGGAAATCAGCTACATTGATTTGTCTACATATTGACTGTGGCTATTTCATGATACGATGGCAGAATTAAGTAGCTGTGATAGAGATGTATGATACAACCTAAAATATTTACTATCTGCTTCTTTAAAAAATAGTTTGCCAAACCCTGCCCTAGGCTACTGGACACCTAGAAATTTGATGGTGACATTGTATTTTGCGGGAATTATTTCATACCTTTTGGCATGTACGTGTCTTACCATAGCATCTAAGTAGTTGCTATTTCCTGCTCACCACATGAATAAGCACCATGTCGTCAATTTAATGAGCCACCTTTGTGTCCTATAGCATGGAGGTATGACATAAATCCTTGTCACTAGATTATGTCAGTGGCCTGAACTGTTTATATGGCATTGAGGCATAACTGTGAAGTTACATTCTTGGTCATACCAGCTGAAAGCAAATTTTCTGATGACACTTATTCACAGGTATAAACAACAAAAAAATGTTCTTCTATTTAGTGATTGCATGTATGTGCCAGAGATTATATTGATTTGTTCCAGCAATGAAACCAATATCTGGAACAGCAACTGCAATTGAAGTCATTACCTATTTAAGTTTGCAGTAATTCATTACTATTTTCCAAGATACGGCTCTCTTGTGAGTAGTTCAAATAGGTGGTATGTTAAACATGAAAGTGATAGGAATCACTGCCTCCTGCTTCTTTTGAGTTCTTCGTGGTGGCAGTAGTATCTGCAATTTTTTTTCTAAGAATGCAAGTGCTCAGATTTACTGATCATTTTTTGGTAGATTGAGGTAGATACTTTTTGCTACAAGCTTAGCCCTCATGCCATACATTAAGGAACCACTATAAGGATTCTGATATTTAATGTATATCTATTTCTATTAAGCATTTTAGAACTGGGATACTCAGAGTATAGAATCAGGGACACATTTGGCCCACTGAGAGATAAATCTTAGCCAAAACTCAACTGATCTACTCAAAGTCATCTTCTCCTACTCTGACAAGTGGAATGTAGTGGTGTTTTTTCTCCCAAAATTAGGGTAAGTGTAGAGACAGTGTACAACAATCCCCCCAAGTTTAATTAGTTTCCATTACCCACTGCATAGTGTCATGGAGTGGATTGTGTCCCACCAAAATTCATATGTTAAAGCCCTGACCCCTAATGTGATTGTGTTTGGAGATGGGTCCTATGGAAGATAATTACACTCATGTGAGATTAGTATCCTTAAAAGATGAAACACCATACTATCTTCTCTCTCTCTCTCTCTCTCTCTCTCTCTCTCTCTCTCTCTCTCTCTCTGTGTGTGTGTGTGTGTGTGTGTGTGTGTGTTACATGAGGACATGGTGAGAAAGTCATTGTTCGTAAGCTAGGAAGCAAGTTCTTGCCAGAACTTTCCAGCATGTGAGAAAATAAATTTCTTTTGTTTAAGTCATCCAATCTGTGGTAGTTTGTTATGGCAGCCCAAGCTGATTAAGACAGATTTTGGTACTGAGTAGTGAAGTGCTGCTCTAACAAATACCTAAAAATACGGAAGCAGCTTTGAAAATTTTGTAAAAGGTACAACTTGTCAACCTGTGAACAATGGAGTTGGATATTTAGCTGAGGAGATTTCTAAGGAAAGTGTTAAAGGGGTAGCTTGATTTCTCCTGAGTACTTACAGCAAAATGCTAACAAAGGGAGATGAATGAAACAAGAAATTGTTAAGCAAAAAGGAATCAGATCTTGAAGGTTTAGAAAATTCTCAGTCTGTCCATATTGCAGAAAATTAGAAAGTATATTCTGATGAGACTACCAAGGGTGCGTCTGGACTATAATTTGATAAAGAGTTTGTGAGATTATATGAGCATAAACATTGCTACTTTGAACTGAAGGTGACAGAGACAGGATAAAATAAAGGAAAGCTTTTAGAGGATTAGACAGGACTGGACAATAGGTAGAGTGATTCAGCTGCAAATGTGTGTTATTCTTTAAGAAGAAGGACAAATGCCCCCAAAAGCAATTTAGAGATCATTAGGGCCACTGCCTCAGTTCAAATGGAGATGGAATATATGAGATTACATCAAGAATGTCATGCAAAAACAAGTCAGTTGCAGGAAGAAGTGGAAAAAATGTGATTCAGCAAGTAAGGGATGCATCCCAGTTAATTGACTTTGTTTACTCATGCACTTGACCATGTGATTTTATCTCCAATTGTTATATCTACAGTGTCTAATTACCATTATATGATATTCAAGAATAAACAAATCTAATCTGTGCCAACAGAAACACAAAGAGAGGTTGCTCTTAGGGGTTGATTGGAAAAAGCAACCTGAAATTCCTTCTGAATATGTAGTTCAGAAAGAGATAATTGGATCAATCGAATTGCCCCCCTCCATGAGACAGTGCTTGGGAAATTGCTTATTCTTATGTAAAAAATATATAAAATTGGATCATTACTTCATCTTCTAAAATAAAATCCATTTCAGGTGTATATAAAACTTAGACATAAATCACAAAACAAAGCAAATTTTTACCCTTTAGTGTAAGGGAAGGAGTTTCTTTTTAAAAAAATTATTATGGGTACATAATAGTTATATATCTTTATAGGGGACATAGCATGGTCAGCAGATGAATCATTAGGGAAAAACTTAATGAATTTGACTAGATTAAAAATAAAAACATCTGCCTTAAATAATGCACCATCCCCAAGGAAAAAGTAACAGATTTGTATTACAGAAATGTATTTGTAACATACGTAACTAAAACTCAATGACTGTGTAGGATGTGTTTTTAAAAATTCCCAACAAATCAATAAGAAAGACCAATTTTAAATACAAAAGAGTAAAAGTATTTAATAATCAATTCATAAAAGTGACTAAATAACAAAAAAAGAGATTCAACATGCAAGTAATCACTGAAGTGAACATTAAATAACAATAAGACATAATTTAACATACAAAAATATGTAGGATATGTAAAATCTGCCAACATCAAGTGTTAGCGAGAATGAAGGTAAGAAAATATTCACTGGAGGTGGGAGCATAAATTGGTGCAACTACTTTTGCGAATGTTTAAAAATATCCAGGAAAAATAAAGATAAGCATATTTCTACCCCTGTAACTATGCTAGTAAACATTCACTTGTAAGATTATTCAGATATTTGTTACAGAATTGTTTCTAACTGTCAAAAATTTGAAAATGTAATGTGGAAATGAGTATATTTGAGCATATATGCTTATATGATTAAATATATAGAAAAGTGACATAGAATGAATTAGTGATACATACACCAAATGGATAAATCTGAAAGAATGCTTCCAAAGAAAATAGCCCCTTGTAACATTATATCACAGATTCAATATATGTAAACTTTAAAAACACACTAACATTGGCATATTTTCTTGGTGAACTCATGCATATGTAATATAATTCTCAAATACATGGATAGGAAGAAAATATATCATCTTTTGGGTTCAGTTTGCTACTGGGAATCAAGATTAGCAAGAACAAACACATTGTGAAGCATTACACAGGACTCTAACCATTTCTGTAGTATTTTTGTTCTTGAGAAAAGGTGTTCTGACCAAGTATGTCAAATGCTAACATCCAGTAAACCTGGGTGTAGGTACATGAGGCTTTGTTACTCTACCTTATGCATAGATCAAATATTTCTTTAAAAATTTTATAAGAAACAAACCACAACAAAATAAAAAAAAAAGGTAACCCAATTAGCATCCCATGACATTATGATTCTCAATCTTGAATCACAGATAGCAAGGAATTTGGAAATCAATATGTGCTCAGACCTTGGGATACCATAAGGACTGGAAGAACAGATGTGGTCATGGGCCACATGATGATGTTTCAGTCAACGATGGACTACATATGAGATGGTTGTCTTAGAAGATTATAGTGGAGCTGAAAAATTCCTATTGCCTAGTGCAACGAGTCACTCACATGTTTGTGGTGGTGTTGGTGTAAACAAACCTAGTGCACTGCCAGTCCTATAAAAGAATAGCATATACAATTATGTATAGTGCATAATACTTGATAATAAACAACTATGTTAAGGGTTTATGTATTTCCTATACTATACTTTTTATCATCATTTTGGAGTGTAAGCCTTCTATTTAAAAAAAAAAAAGTTAACTGCAGAACAGCTTCAGACATGTTCTTTGGGAGGTATTCCAGAAGAAAGCATTGTTATCACAGGAGATGACAACTCCATGCATGTTTTTGTCCCTGAAGACCTTGCAGTGGTACAAGATGTAGAGGTGGAAGACAGTGATATTGATGAACCTGACTCTATGTAGGCCTAGGCTAATGCATGTGTTTGTTTCTTAGTTTTTAACAAACAGTTTAAATAGTAAAAATAAAAAGATTAAAAATATAAAAAAGATTATAGAATGAGGATATAAAGAAAAAAACTTTAAATAAATTTAGTGTAGCCTAAATATTTATAAAGTCTACAGTAGTGCACAGTAACGTCCTAGGTCTTCACATTCACTCACCACTCACTCACTGACGTATTCAGAGCAACTTCCAATCCTGCAAGCTTCATTCACGTAAGTGCCCTATACAGGCATACCATTTTTGTCTTTTATACTGTATTTTTACTTCTGTGTTTAGATATGCTTAGGTAAAGAAATACTTACCATTATGTTACAATTGCCTACAGTATTCGGTACAGTGACATGCTTTACAGGTTTGTAGCCTAGGAGCAATGGGCTGTACCACATAGTCTAGGTGTGTAGTAGGTTGAATCATCTGGATTTGTGTAAGTACACTCTATGATGTTCATGTAATGATGAAATCACCTAATAACGCATTTCACAGAACACATCCCCATTGTTAAACAGTACATGACTATAATCCAAATGGTAAAGAACATATATTCAATCTACATGGGCTTACATACATTCTTGGATAGTTAATCATAGAGGCTGGGTAAAAGAAAAAAATTTAAGTTAAAAGAAAATGCTTTTTATTATCAGAAAAAGATTTTGGGTCTTTTTAAATTTATCATCCAAGAATTAAGAAAATTAAAGCATTATAATTTTATAATAAAGTTTCTAAAATCATGGCAGAAAGTTTTATAGATTTATATAATAAAATCTTTTTTTCTAAATAATATCACATCACATCTCATTAGGTTCTTGAATTTAAGTTTGTGTTTTAGATTAACTGCTTCCTTTGCTTTTGACATTTTAAATGAGTGAAAATTGATAAAACAGTAGCCAATTGACACACACAATATTTCTTTCCCTCTCCTTACAAATGTGGTTTAATGTGAGTATCAGTATAAAAGTCAAATGGTATTGCACTAAGTTTAAATCATATGCTCTTCATTTGAAGATAAGACTTTCAATCTACTTAAATGTAAGACTAAAAATGTCAATAATTCTGAAAATAATATTAATAGATTAAATGATAGGGAGATAAGAAGACTAACAGACCACGAGTTAGGATATGATAATTAGATATCATTTTCCTTAGCAATTTTATTTTTAATACTACCATGAAGTGAATAAAATGGTGTGTGTTCCCATATTTAACATTGTAGGTGTAAAAGGATTTCTATTAAAAGGAACCTGTGCCAGCAGTGTCTTCAGTATTAATTCATGAAGAGATTTTTCTCATAAAAATTTAAACGTATTTTACCAAATATTTATTTTGTAATGAGTATGGAATGACTAATAACAAAAACAGATCTTTGAAAATTTCATATTCCTTTTTGCATGTAGTAGATATTTCCATGTAAAAAGAAAAATTAAAATAAAACAATTTGAGAAGAGGCCAGTGTGAAATATCTATTAGAGCTCAATAATGTGTTTCTGATCATTTTTCATGGACTTTTTGAATCTGGTGGCTATAAAGTAAGGGACAGCAGTGAAGTGAGATTAGTGAGGAGGTCAGTAGAATGTGTTGAAACCAAAAAACAAAAGAATGACACGTGGAGGACTTGAAAATAATTGCTGCTCTGCCACTTCCTAGTGATATAATTCTACATATTGCTTATCTTCTCTCAACTTATTTGATTTAATTAATAAATGCAGCAAAATATTTTTTGTCTCATCTCACAGGGTTTTCCATATGCTTGCTATATGGGTTCAAAGAAAATTTATATGAAAATGTTAACAGATCTTGAAAGCCACACAGTGCTTTGCAAGAATAAAAGTTAATATTATAAATTTAACCCTACATATTCCTGGTGACATGACAAATACACAAAAGAAAAGAAATGCTCAGGCACAAAGCTGGTGAGTTTAATTGATTAATTGTGCAATCTACTGAGAGGAAGGAATTTGTTTTAAATCATGTCAAGATTTCATTAAGGGTCAAAACCAGAGTTAGGATGACTGCATCTGTTGCTATTAGGACACTGAAGATCTGAGAAATGGGTATTTCAGGATGCTATTATTTTGGACATGTACACTGATAGCTGACAGATTTGGTTTGGTAGATACTACTAAATAGAGCAAGAAACAAATTTATTTTCAAATTCTTACTCAACCATTTCCCATCTGTATGATCTTGGGGAAATTACTCAGCTCTTTGAATCAAATGTTTTAAAATCTCTACAATATGGATAATAACAAAAATAACAATGTTAGTAGTAAGAGAAGCTAACTTCTGTAAGCCTCAGTTTTCAAAAGATGAATAACAACAGCAGATGGCTAAATATGTTGAATGAGTTTTATAATATTGCTTTTTCCTTATATTATCATAATGATTCCAAATAAATATTTGTATATTATGCAAATGGAGGTCCTACTCACATTCTATGTTTTGAGACAATTTGGAAAAAATAAAAATTAATCTGTGTTATGATGTTGTATTGCACTCTGAGTTTGTAACTGGTCACATTTTGAAGGTTCTAAAATATAATTTTTTAATCTGATACGTTGCTTAAAGTGAGCAGTTTCATTTGAAATCAATAGGACTTTGTTTTCAATTCATTTTTGCATATTTTACAGACTAAAAATAGATTTTTTTGTTGGTTCATTCTTTAGCAATTTATCAAATTCATTCAAAAATTAAAATAAGACAGCCATTTCTTAAAATCTTTATGAATGATCAGGAAAAAATTACTTGAGAAATAAGATGATTTTCAACTTAATATTAATTCTTCTGTATTCGAACCAAGACACTATTTTCCACAAATAATATGGAGTTATTAAAAGTAAAGTACATGATATACATCAACATGTACTTGTGCAACACTCAGTCATTTGAATATCTCAGCAGCCCAGCGTCAAGTGTTACTGAGAGATAAGCTCAACCCCACTCTTCTGGTTGTGGGTTTCACAATTGGAAAGCCATCTGGAGTGCTCTGAGTATTGAACAATGATTATTGGTCCATGTACACAGGTGCACAGCGCAGAGAGAAGCAGATTGACCCTCTTGGCTAATAATGGAAAATCTAGTGAGGAGTGAAATCATGTTTATTTCATTTTCTGATTTTTTAAAGCTTTAGATCGTTTGAATGTATATAAGGTGCAGAATACTCTGCTACATGCTATAAAGAAAGAAGTATTGAGAGGTAAATCAAATACAGACCTGGTGTTTACCCTTGAGAATTTTCCTTTATAAGATAGATAACATTTGTGCAGACACCAAAAATAAAATATTTAAAAGATGAGGGCATGTAGGCAGTCAGGCAGTCCTGGAAATAATTTCCAAGATGTTTCCTCTGGCCCAAATGTGCACCAGAGTTTAGTGATATGTCACTGTTGATGTAGTAGGTTATTAGTCAAAGTGAATTGACTGAAGCATGGATCAACGGAAAGACAATTTCCAGGGGGGAAAATGCACATCCAAGCATTATCCATTCTTACTGAGTTTTTTTTCAATGTTGGATAGTTACAAAATATTTCTGAAGCTTTATTTCTGGGTTTCTCTCAATCTCTATGTACCTTGAAATTTATTTCCTGTTTTGTATGTTAATTGACTTTTTAAATTTATAAAGTCAGGGGATTTCCTGCCAATGTGCCATTCATTCATAAAACAAGCACTTGCTACTTCTTTTTATTTGTGAGATTCTGGGCCAGAAATTTAAAGTTAGCTAAAATGCAGTCCTTGTGCTCTAAGGACTCAGTCTAATTATTTTTACCAAAGAGTAGAGAAGACAGGATAGTTGCAGAGAAGCGAGTCAGAGAAGTCTTTTCAGAGGAGAGTCCTTTGTGTCCTGTCTTGATAGTTAAGTACAACTCATTAGAAAGAAAAGGGGAAGGTAATTCTGGGAAAAATTATTTTTAAAATGTGCTCAGGCTTAAAAATTCATGATCTATGAGGTACTTATGAAACTGTGAGTACACTAATGTAGTTGGAACACAGGATTTTTGAAAAAAGGCAAGAAATAAAAGTTGAAATAAGTTTAGATGATACATTAGCTTGTTATTGCTGCTGTATAAAATATTATCACAAAATTAATGAAACAATACAAATTTATTATCTAAGAATTCCGTAGTTCAGAAATCTAATAGTGTTCACGAGGCTAATCAAGGTTTTGGCAGAGCTGCTTTTTTATTGTGGAGGCTCTAGGGGCACCTTGCTCACGTGGATTGTTGGCGTATATCAATTTCATGCAGCTGTAGGACTGCGGACCCTGTTTCCTGGCTGCTTATTGGCTCTGAGGTTGCTGACTTTCCCTGGCTTGCCATTACCTTTGGCAGCATCAAAGCCAGCAGTGGTGGGCCAAGTCCCCGTCCACTTAGAATCTCTTCAGCCTCTCCTTTCACTGCTGCGTCTCCCAGATTGAGTCCTGGGCCTTCTCTTCCTCTTTGACAGGCCCATCCGATTTCATTGGTTCCACATGATAACAGAGGAGACTCTCCTTACCTGAAGGTCAGCTGCCTAGTAAACAATTCCCTTTTGTGTTGTAAAGTAACATAATCACAGGTTCTAGTAATGTGGTCTTGGGCATCTTTGGGGAGGCAATTATTCTGCCTACCATGGTTTACCTGTATCCAATCAGTTTGAAAAAAATAAAGAGGAGGATCTTTTATTTCATTTCAGGTCCTTTAGTGTACCAATGTCTATTCATGTTTCCTGATTTTCTTTGCACTATTTTAGCATATTATATGTTTTCTAAAAATTCTTCCATTTAGTTTATGTTACAAAACTAATTAGTATGTAGACATTCACGCTATTTTGTAATTATCGTTTTAAACGTTTACTGTTAGTTCATATTTAGATCTTTTCATTCACATATTTTCCCTTTCTTTCTTCTTACTCGGCATCACTAGAAGTTTGCCCTTCTCATTGATCTTTTTGTAAAACAATTTCTAGCTCATTATTTTTATTTCTCTAATTTATTTTTTATGTTTCTAAGCTACAAAATAATCTATGTATTTTTTATTCAAATTTTTTCATATTGTGTTTTTATTAGTATCCAGCTCTAATTATTTTTAATTTCCGTTATAATTTGCTCCTTTAACCAAATAGTAAGTGGCTTTTATTTAATTTTCAGAAATTTGTTTTGGCTTTTGCCATATTTTTAAAATTTAACTTCTATTTTTATTACATTGTGAATAGGGTACACATTTGGTATGCTGCCGATTTTTTTTTTCTGTTGATGCAAATAAACATTTTTTACATTGTTTTGTGTTAAACATACTAAAATTTTTCATTGAAACAATGTAAATGTTCATTTTCTGTTTAGATGTATATAGTTCTATGTATAGCTATTGGTTAAACCTTTATACCTAAATTATTCAAATATTATATATTTTGGCTTATTTATTTTGTCTTTTGCATAGCTTTTAAAACAAGTAATAAGCATAATTTATTATTTTATTATTGATTTAATATTTTGAGGATATTTATTCATTAGAGGCAAACTCTATCAAATTTATAATGAACAGATAATCATTATCTTCAAAAAGAGTTTAAATAATTATGGGAAAAATAAAATGTAGAAAAACTGTTCAACTGATTTTATTAATTAGCTATGTATGATAAAAGGAAAAATGCTATTTGATTTATGAATGCAAGAAATTATATAATTATCATATAATTATTTTGTAAAATGTATGTCACTGGTAGATAAAACAAATATTATACATAATGAAGAGACTTTAGGCACATTCGCATTAACATAGTTAATTTAATACGTTATCAGTGATACTTTAATATTACTTCAATGTTTAAAAGATTATTGGAGGGATAAATAACACTGTGACACAAAAGCGTAAGAAGCATGAGGATTGGAAGAGAAGATTTTTTAAAAATGTGATATAATTATCTCAACAGAGGACTAAATAGAATCATAAGATGAGAAAGTTTATCCCTGTGTCTGAATAAAAGATCTGCTTAAGACTATCAATAGCACCTCTTCATAGCAGCAACAATTAACTCATAAATGTTATACAAAACAAATATTACTCATAAAAACAACCCAAAATTAAAATACTTAGAAACCAAAATAAAGAGCTAACATTTTTTAGTGAAAATTAAAATTATTATAAAATATTATAACAAAAATAGATTTAAACAAATGGAAATGTATAGCATGGACAGTATGGATAGCTATGTTTTACCTCTAATGGGTCACTTTCCTCCAAAATCATACATATTATTAATACAATCAAAGTAAGATTTCCAGCTCAGTATCCTGAGACATTTGATGATCTTATTCTAACATGGATTTAAAAGTATCCAGATGCAGAGATAGTTGTCAACTTTGATAAAGAAGATAAGGGTAATCTCACTGATAAATATTGGTAATACTAAACTGGTGCAAGAACAAGCAATTTGACTAAGATAACAAAATAGACGACACAGAAATGTATGCGTGTGTTAATGAGAAATGGTTTATCACAAATGGGAAAAGACTGGACCATTTAGTAAGTGGTGTTGAGAGAAAGAACAACTCCCTCCACAGAGAAGCATACAGCTGTGTCACCACTTTATTCTAAGTAATGTTCCACTTGACATGTATTAATGCCATAAATGTGCAAGAAAAATAAGTATAAAGATGATAGACCACACCTGGGAAAAATTTTTGTCACCAAGGGATGGGAAAAACTTCTTAAATGAGATCTAAGAAGTGCAAACAAGGTAATGAAAAGACAGATTTGGCCATACAAATGAATTTTTTTTTAATTATCTTCATTGGCAGTTTTTATAACCAAAGTCAGCAGAGAGATAAACAACTAGTAAAAGATATTTCTAAATATGTTCTAATAATCTAAAACTGAGTAAAGATTCATAATATAAATCTTAAAAAGTTCTACTTAATGAATAATAGAAGCAGAACTATTTCAATAGTTAAAATAGTAAATTTGGCAAAGAGGTGAACAGAAAGTTCATAAAAGTAGAACAAATAGCTGTGCAAATTCCTAAGTAATCAGAAAAATAGTGCAAGGTAAAATATCAGGGTGATAAAAATAAGGAATTTGGGTACAACCTGCTAGTGATAAGATTGTGAAGAAAAGGAATCCTTAATAGCATTTAGAGAAACTAAGCATGTATACTCTAAGGTTCTGTTATTCTATTCCTGAGTGTTGTACTTTTAAAAGGGGGCCGAGTTCTCAAAGGACCTGAGTGGACAAGAACAGGATATTTATGGAAACTTTGTTTGTCATGCCTGGGTGTCTATCTCTAGAGATGTGGATCGCAGATGGGTAAATACTATTGAAAGCTAAGAGCAGTAAGAAGGAAGGGACTAAAGTACATGCAGCACCAAGGACAGATCTAAAAATCTAGAGATTAATGAGGATACTAGTAAATAGGTTTTTTTTTTTGACTTTTTTTTTTATTGTTTGTTATTATAGGGGTACAGATGTTTAGGTTACGTATGTTGCCCTTGCCCCCTCTTCCCCCCAAGTCCCAGTTTCAAGTGTGTCCATCTCTCGGATGGTGCGCATTGCACCCTTTGTGTATGCATATATCCATCCCCTCCTCCGCCTCGCCCCTCCCCTTCCCCCTCCCTCCCTACCCGACATCCAATAGATGTTATTCTTATATGTACACTTATGTGTTGTTCAGTTACTACCAATTTGATGGTGAGTACATGCGGTGCTTGTTTTTCCATTCTTGGGATACTTCGCTTAGTAGAATGCATTCCAACCCTATCCAGGAGTATACAAGAGGTGCTATATCACCATTGTTCTTAAAGCTGAATAGTACTCCATGGTATACATATACCACATTTTATTAATCCACTCATGTATTGATGGACACTTGGGTTGTTTCCACATCTTTGCAATTGTGAATTGCACTGCTATAAACATTTGGGTGCAGGTGTCTTTTTCATAGAGCGACTTTTGTTCTTTGGGGTAGATGCCCAGTAATGGGATTGCTGGATCAAATGGTAATTCTACTTGTATCTCTTTAAGGTATCTCCATATTGCTTTCCACAGAGGTTGCACTAGTTTGCGGTCCCACCAGCAGTGTGTGAGTGTTCCTATCTCTCCGCATCCACGCCAACATTTATTGTTTTGGGACTTTTTGATAAAGGCCAGTCTCACTGGAGAGAAGTGATATCTCATCGTGGTTTTGATTTGCATTTCCCTGATGATTAGAGATGTTGAGCATTTTTTCATATGTTTTTTGGCCATTATTCTGTCTTCTTTTGAAAAGTTTCTGTTCGTGTCCTTTGCCCACTTTTTGATAGGGTTGTTTGATTTTTTTCTTGTTGATTTTCCTGAGTTCTAAGTAGATTCTAGTTATCAGCCCTTTATCAGATTTGTAGCATGCAAAACTTTTCTCCCATTCTGTAGGTTGTCTGTTTGCTCTTGTGACAATTTCCTTGGCTGTGCAGAAGCTTTTTAATTTGATCAGGTCCCATTTATTTATTTTGGTTGTTGCTGTGATTGCCTTTGGGGTCTTCTTCATCAATTCTTTGCCTAGGCCAATGTCTAGAAGAGTGTTTCCAACTTCTTCCTCTAGA
>RJWJ010002852.1:57574-94085 GCA_004363605.1 Indri indri | reverse complement strand
GGATATATGCATACACAAAGGGTGCAATGCGCACCCTCCGAGAGATGGACACACTTGAAACTGGGACTTGGGGGGAAGGGGGGGCAAGGGCAACATACGTAACCTAAACATCTGTACCCCTATAAACAACAAACAATAAAAAAAAAAAGAAGTGTCAGGTGGAAATTTTGAACAAAAAACATAATTATCAAAATTAAAAACTCTATAGACGGCTTAACAGCAAAACGGAGAGAATAGAAGAAAGCATTAGCAAACTGGAAGATAAAACAAAAGAAATTACTCAATCTAAACAACAGGGAGAATATAGACTCAGGAAAAAATAAACAGAGCATCAGGGACCTGCAGGATCATAACAAAAGGTCTAACATGCATGCCATTGGAATCCAGAAATGAGAGAAGAAAGAGATTGGACCTGAAATGTATTTGAAAAATTAATGGCTAACATTTCCCAAATTTGGCAAAAAGCATAAATCTACAGAGTCAAGAAGCTGAGTGAACTCCAAACAAGATAAACCTAAAGAAATTCATGCCAAGATACATCATAATCAAACTTCTGAAAACTGAAGACAAAAATAGATTTTGATTTGTTAGGTCCACCAAGTCAACTACTTCCAACAAATTGAATGGAAGAACAGTCTTGGTTGTCTAAAGTGTGGCAATCCTCTCACCGTTTTACCATTCATCTCTCTCTTTGCAATGGGGTTCTTTGCATTAGAAAGCAATAAAAATGCCATTTAAATGCCCCTAGAGTGGGGTTTCTCAGCCTCTTTAAATGAAAGCTCTCCTTCAATAAATGTAAAAAAGCTATTACTGGAAAAACCAAACTGTAAATATTTTAAAGAGGTTCATTCTGAGCCAATTATGAGTGACCCAGGGAAACACAGTCTCAAGAGGTCTTGAGGAAGTGTGCCCAAGGCAGTTGGGTTACAGTTTGGTTTTACACAGAGAGATAGGCATTGTAGGTAAAATCACAGATTAATAAGTGGGAGGTGTGCACAGGTTTGGCCCAAAAAGGCAGGACATCTTGAAGCAGGTGCTTACCAGTCATAGTTTAGGAAGTCTTATTTGGCAATTAGTTGAAAGAGTTAAGCTCTGTCTAAAAACTTGAAGTCAGTAGAAAGGAATGCTTAAGTTAAGATAAACGGCGTCGGCAGGGCGCGGTGGCTCATGCCTGTAATCCTAGCACTCTGGGAGGCCGAGGCAGGTGGATTGTTTGACCTCAGGAGTTCGAGACCAGCCTGAGCAAGAGCGAGACCCTGTCTCTACTAAAAATAGAAAGAAATTGGCTGGACAACTAAAAATATATAGAAAAAATTATCTGGGCATGGTGGCACATGCCTGTAATCTCAGCTACTCAGGAGGCTAAGGCAGAAGGATTGCTTGAGCCCAGGAGTTTGAGGTTGCTGTGAGCTATGCTGATGTCACAGCATTCTAGCCCTGGCAAAAGAGTAAGACTCTGTCTCTAAAAAAAAAAAAAAAAAAAAAGATAAAGGGTGTGTGTTATCTGTCATGTGATGTCATGCTAGAGTCAGGTGGGAAGTAAGACACCATATACTGGGTCAAAAAGACCCATTTAGCAATACCGATGGCTACAGGTGTTACTTAATTCCTGCCTTGCACTGGCTTAGACCTTGTTTATAATTTGATATCTTATTGTCACAAAGAGTCTGTTTTGTCAGTCTTATGATTTCTACTTTAACAGTTGTAATGTCTAAACTCCAAAAGGGAGGGCGCATAATGAGGCGTATCAAACCTTCCTTCCTATCATGGCCAGGAACTTAGTTTTTAAGTTTTTTCTGGGATTCCTTTGGCCAAGAAGGGGTCTGTTTAGTTGATGTGGAGCTTAGGATTTTATGTTTAGTTTACAAAGTTCATGCCACTTTTAAAATATAACTTGAAGTTCAAAATAAACTATTAGACCTTAAAAAAAAAAAATTAACAGCTCAGTTATCTACTTCCCAGACTGATGTGGTGAATAGTAATGTGTAGAATGAGTGAATATATGAAAAAACCACAAAACTTGCCACAATGCAACTTGGCTTCTACTAATAGAAGTGGTGCCTCAAAATATATTGTTTCTCAAGGATTAAGCAAGTAGATAAAAATTGTTTAGCTTTCTGGTAATTTTTAAACAAAATTCTATAGTAAAAACTATATTATTTTAAACCACAGAGAAAAATGAGCTATTATGGTGATGTTGCCTGGTGAGCTGTCCAATAGAGAGGCCCAATGGTAAGGAATTGAAGGCAGCCTCCAACCAAGAGCCAGTGAGGAACTGAATCCCTCATCGAACATGGTCCGAGGAACTGAATCCTTCCAACAGCCAGCTGAGCGAGCTGGAAGCAGACCCTTCCCTAGTCAAGCCTTGAGATGGACTGTAGACCCAGGACTGACACACTGACTGCGGCCCTGTGATGGACTCTGAGCCAGAGCACCCAGATAAGCCATGTCCAGATTCCTGACCCACAGTAATCGTGAGATAGAAGATGTTGTTGTCATTTTAGGCCACTCAGTTTTAGCGTAATTTGTTACCCGTCAATAGATAACTAATACAGAAATTATCTCAAAAAAAAGGTGCCACTCTGGGAGGCTGAGGTAGGAGGATTGCTTGAGCTCAGGAGTTCAAGACCAGCTCTGAGGAAGAGTGAGACCCGCTCTGTACTAAAAATAGGAAAAATTAGCAAGTCAACTAAAAATAGAAATAAAAAATTAGCCGGGCGTGGTGGCTCGCGCCTGTAGTCCCAGCTACTAGGGAGGCTGAGGCAGAAGGATTGCTTGAGCCCAGGAATTTGAGGTTGCTGTGAGCTAGGCTGACACCACGGCACTCAATCTAGCCTGGACAACAAAAGCGAGACTCTGTCTCAAAAAAAAAAAAAAAAAAAAGAAAGTGCCAAGCCTAGGTTGTTGTAGGACCAAGTCTTTAAAATCGTCAAGAAGTAGATAAATTCCAGGCTATCTAAACTTTTCCAGAGCGTAGAAGCAAACTGGCATCAATAAGCAATATGATGTTGGCTGTGGATTTGTGATATATGGCTTTTATTATTCTCAGATATGTTCCTTCTGTGCCTAGTTTGTTGAGGGTTTTTATCATGAGAGAGGGTTGGATTTTGTTGAATGCTTTTTCTGCATCTATTGAGATGATCACATGGTCTTTGTTTTTGCTTCTGTTTATGTGGTGAATCACATTTATTGATTTACATATGTTGAACTATCCTTGCATCCCTGGGATAAAGCCCACTTGGTCAGGGTGTGTTATTTTTTTGATGTGCTCTTCAATTCAATTTGCTAGTATTTTGTTGGGGATTTTTGCGTATATATTCATAAGGCATATTGGTATGTAGTTTTCTTTTGTTGTTGTATCCTTTCCTGGCTTTGGTATCAAGGTGATACTGGCTTTATAGGTGAGTTGGGGAGAATTCTCTCCTTTTCTATGTTGTGGAATAATTTCTGTAGTATGGGTACCAGCTCTTCTTTGAAGGTCTGGTCGAATTCAGCTGGGAATCCATCTTGTTCAGGGCCTTTTTTGATGGAAGATTATTAATTACTTCTTGGACTTTGTTGTTTGTTATTGGTCTGTTCAGGAATTCTGTTTCTTCCTGATTGAGTCTTGGGAGGTTGTCTGTTTCCAGGAATTTGTCCATTCCCTCTATGTTTTTTAGTTTATGTGCATAGAGATTTTCATAGTATTCATGGATGATGTTTTGTATTACTATTTCTGTGGTATCAGTTGTAATGTCTCCTTTTTCATTTCTGATTGAGGTTATTTGGGTCCTTTCTCTTATATTCCTGGTTAATCTAGCAAGTGGTCTGTCAATTTTGTTTATCTTTTCAAAGAACCAACTTTTCATTTCATCGATCTGTATTTTTTTGTATTTTTCATTTCATTTAGGTCTTTTCTGAGCTTTGTTATTTCTTTTCTTCTGCCGGCTTTGAGTTTCATTTGCTCTTCCTTTTCTAGTTCCTTGAGATGTAACATTAAGTTGTTAATGTGTGATCTTTTTGTCTTTTTGATGTAGGCATTTAAGGATATGAATTTTCCCCTGAGGAATGCTTTTGTTGAGTCCCATAGATTTTGATAGCTTGTGTCCCCTTTGTCATTCAGTTCAAAGAATCTTTTGATTTCCATCTTAATTTCATTATTGACCCAATAATCATTCAGCAGCCAGTTGTTTGATTTCCATGACTTTGTGTAGGTTCGAGTATTTCTTTTGTGATTAATTTCTAGTTTTATTCCACTGTGGCCTGAGAAGATACACGGTATGATTTTGATTTTTTTGAATTTGTTGAGACCTGTTTTGTGGCCCAAGATATGATCATTCTTGGAGACTGCCCCATGTGCTACTGAGGAGAATGTATATTCAGTATTTTGGGGGTAGAATGTTCTATAGATGTCTGTTAGGTCCATCTGATTTAGAGTTTGGTTTAGGTCCAGTGTTTCTTTCTTTATTTTCTGCTTTGATGATTTGTCCAGCTCTGATAGTGGGGTGTTGAAGTCCCTGGCTATTATGATGCTGCTATTTATTTCTTTGCTTAGCTCTATTACAATTTGCTTTATGCATCTGGGAGCTGCTGTGTTAGGTGCATATATATTTAGGATTGTTATGTCTTCTTGTTGAATTGCTCCCTTTACCATTATATAACGACCTTCTTTTTCTTTTCCTTTGTTGACTTAAAGTAAATTTCATCTGATATGAGAATGGCCATACTGGCTCTCTTTTGGTTTACATTTCATGTAATTTTTTTTTTTCCATCCTTTCATGTTGTGTCTGCATGTATCCTTGTGGTTTAGATGTTTTCTGGAGACAGCAGATACTGGGGGTGTGTTTTTTCATCCATTCAGCCAGCCTATGTCTTTTGAGAGGAGCATTTAGTCTGTTAACGTTAATTGATAGAATTGATATGTGGGATGCTGTTCTGTTCATCAAGGTACTCCTTGTTGCTTTGTTTCCCCTCTTGTGCTATTGTTCAGACAGGATTGGGCGCGTTCAGGGCGGCATGGCCGTAGACATTGTGCTATTGTTTTATGAGAGTTGTAAGCTTTAGTTTTTGTGGGAGATTTTACATTGGTGGATATCTACTGTGTTGATTTGTGTATAATGCATTTCTGAGTATTTCCTGCAGGTCAGGTCTGGTCATGGAAAATTCCATCAGTGTTTGCTTGTCTGGAAAAGACTTAGTTTCTCCATCAGTTTTGAAACTTACTTTTTCAGGATACAAGATTCTAGGCTGGCAGTTTTTCTGTTTAAGAAAATTGACGATAGGGCCCCGTTACCTTCTGGCTTGTAAGGTTTCCACTGAGAAGTCTGCTGTTAGCCTGATGGGTTTTCCTTTGCAGGTCAGTTGTTACCTATGTCTAGCTGCTTATAGAATTTTCTCCTTCATTTTGACCTTGGCCAGGTTGATTATAATGTGTCTTGGAGATATCCTATTTGCTATGTATCTTCCCGATATTTGATATCCACCTTGTTTCTGAATTTCTGAATCTCTGGCAATACCAGGGAAGTTTTCCTCAATAATTCCCACAAACAGGGTTTCCATGCTTTTAGCTCTTTCTTCTTCTCCTTCAGGGATACCTATAATTTGAATGTTAGTTCATTTCACATAGTCCCATATCTCTCTCATTGATTGCTCAGACTTTTTTATACTCTCTCTGCCTCTTTGCATGACTGGGTTAGCTTGAGAGCCTTGTCTTCAAGTTCTGAAATTCTTCTTGGTTGAGTCTGTTGCTGATGCTTTCTACTGTGTTTCGAAGTTCCCTTAATGACTCTTTCATTTAAGTTCTATTATATCCTTTCTTATTTTGTCTAGCTCTTTTAGTGACTTTTTCATTAATTTCCTGGAAAAAAATTTTTTTTGGCTTCCTTTTGTTGGCTTTTAACTTTCTCTTCAATTCCATTCATCTTATTTGCCATCCATATTCTGAATTACACTTCTGTCATTTTGGCAATTTCCTTGTGGTTGGAGTCCATTACTGTAGCTCCATTGTGATCCCTTGGGGTATCGAGCTATTTTGTTTTTCATGTTGCCAGGGTTCTTTTGCCGGTTTCTTCTCACGTGACTCCTCTTCTCCCAGTTCTGGGTTAATACAATTGCAGGGCACTTGTTCTCCTTTGCTGGGAGCTTTCCTGTTTAGTTAGGGGAATGGGAGGATCCTAGGTGGAGCTTTTATGACCTATTCTGGAATGTTGACCCATCAGGGGACAGGAAGGTGCAGTGAGAACCTATAGAACAGTTGTTCTGTTTTAACCCATTCCCCTGTGATTGTTTCAGTTTAAGCCAGTGCTGGATGATCGTGTGGTGTGGAGGGTTGTTCCCCAGCTCATTGCTGGAAGCTTGCGCTAGGGGCTGAATGTGACCCTCTCCACCGTGGCTGTTATTGTGGGGGATTGCTCTGGCTGGGGTCACCCAGTTGAGGTGGCAGTGGCAGCTGGGTGAGTCTATTTAGGCAGTAGTCATGGATGATCAGGCTGTGGGCTTTTTCATGAACCAGGTTCAGGGGTAATGTCTCCTCAGGGCTGGGGGTGTCCTGGGTGAAGCATTGGACCTTGGGGAAGTTCTGCCAGCTTAGCGGCCACGGTGGAGACTCAGGGGTAGTGTCTTGGGGTTTAGGCTCAACTCTGGAATCTTGTGGATGGTTTTGCAGGCCCAGCGGGTGCCCTGGAGCTACAGGGTCAGAGTCTTGGGCATAGCAAAAGTTTCAGAACTGGCTCTGGGGATTCGGGGGCACAGCTGCACATACGAAGGGCTGTTCTGCCAGCATGGAGACTACTGATGCCCAATTGCCCAGGCAGGGGTTTGTCTCAGCAGTCCAAGGACCTCATAGGCAGGCCAGAGCTGCTGGTTGGCCAAGGTTCTTCCCCTATACCTAGGACCTGCTGCGGCTGTCGCCCAAGGATTCCCAGGTGGTGCCTGTGGCATCTGTGGCCCCTCCGCTCAGGTCCCACACAGGGAGGCAGGCGGGGGAGGCATGCTCAGACCCCAATCACAGGGCACACCATGGGGGAGCTTCTGTTCTGTCTGCTCCCTCACCGGCCCAGCAGGGGTGATGCAAAGGCAACTGCTGGACAGCTGGGTCCCAAGCAGACCTGGCTCTGTGCACCGGAATGATCAGGATGACGTCTGTTGCACAGACCCAGGATTGACAGTCACCAGATCTCTGTTGCACCTGCTATCCGATGCAATGTTCTCTGCACAGAAACTGACCAGCTCCCAGGTCAGCCTAGAGGTCTGCAGTGGATGAAGGAGACCCCTCACAGCTCAAGCTGCCTGTAACTTTTATTCTTCTCCTAAAAAGCAATGCTCTCTTGGGTTGCTTCTGTTCTGCTGTCTTCCCCTCTTCCCAGCAGTGTGGGTTATATTGGAACCCCCAGCTTAATCTCTGAGTTGGTGGGTGCTGCTTGTAAGAAGTGGCCAGACCTTGTTTGATTGAGTCAGTAGATGCTGTAATGAGCTGTACAATTGTTCTTCGCGTCAGTGGTTGATATTTGCAGGAAAGAGCCAACTGTAGAGATGTTCTTTTGTGCCTGTCATGGGCTTTAGCCCTTTAGAAGCACTTGAATGCCCCAGGCAGTGGGAGGGGCTCTGTAGCTCCCAAGGGATGACTTGTTCTCCACCACAACAGAGATGAGTCGGGGAGTGAGCCTGGAAGGCTCTGCAAAGTCTCAGCAGGGCTCAAAGGTCATATCTCAGGCCCCTGAGAAAAGCCCCTGGGAGAAGGGCCAAATCAGTCTCCTGAAACTGGAAAGACTGCTCGTGGAGGATGAGCTGTCTATAATTCACCGACTGGTTCTAGGAATGAGCTCTGCCCCTCTCTTGATACCCCTGCCCCTAGAGGCTCCCTCAGTGTCTGTTTGCAAACGGGTGCCCAAATGCACTGCACTCTGCAGCAATGGCACAGCTCAACTTTCCTGTGGCTCAGACCCCCACTGTATTCTCCCATCACTTCTGCCCACGTGGGCTCCCTCACCTCCCAAGTCAAGCTCTCAAATGTCTCCCTGTGCCCCCTAACAATCCACTCAAGTCCTGGGGGCACAGGATCTGGCCTGAGGGTCTGACCTGCTGGTGTGCACCTCCCCAGAGTGCCAGCAGGCAGGGAACTCCCTGACCAGGCACTCCTGGGTCCACCACAAGTCCCCAAGGACGAAGATATGGGCCCCACTCTGTGGAAACCCCAGACTGGAGGATGCCACAGCTGAAAGAGGCAGCTACTCCCAAAAGTCTCAATCTGCCCTCCCGGCTGCAATGGGCAGGGGAGGGGCGGGGGAGGAGGAAAGAGTTTGGATGGAAGAGAGCCAGGTATCCGATTCCTCCAGTCCCCCTCCCCTATAGGGAAGCCTGCAATGAATGTCCAGGCTCCAGGATCACACCAGTTCTCCACACAATTCAGTGGTTGCAGCAGCGCCCGGGCTGGCAAGGGTGAAAAAGCTTCTGAACAAGTTAGTGTAGGCCACTGATTACTGAAGGTGTGCAGGAAGGGGAAACGGGATTCCCCCCAACCCCTTCACTGGGCTCTGAGCCTCTCTGGGTTTGATCCTCGATCTCTTCTCTTTTTTTATTTTTTCCCATTCTGCTTCACAATTTCCCTCTGTGAAGTCCCAAGCAGGTTTCAAATCCTGGTCTGCCACTTGCTAAGTGTGTGGCCTCAGAAAAGTTACCAAAGTTTTAGTTTCAATGCCTATTTCACAGGGTCATGTGAAGATGGTATGAAATAATGCATGCAAAACACCAAGAATAATGCCTGCTATATAGTAAATGCTCAGTGACAGCCAGTCATAGCTCTTTATATTTTTGCATATTGATTATTAAATGTTATAAACATTTTTCCCTTGTCTATTGCTTGTATTTGAACTTTGTTTATAGACATTTATCAGACAGAAATTTTTTTTATGCGATCAAATCTGTTGTTTTCCTATATGAATTTCATTGTAACCTGATATTAATATTTTATCTGAAACATTTTATTGAACTGACAGCTCCAAATACCAGTTCACATGTTCTTTAATCTGCTTTGATTCTGTGGTTGGAATCTTAAGTTTCTTTTTTGGTCT
Source organism: Indri indri (assembly GCA_004363605.1). Classification (NCBI taxonomy): domain Eukaryota; kingdom Metazoa; phylum Chordata; class Mammalia; order Primates; family Indriidae; genus Indri; species Indri indri. The sequence goes on along the minus strand of RJWJ010002852.1, from coordinate 85,038 downwards.
CACCAGACAACACTCTTGTTTTTCTGTCACAGAAGACAATCATTATCCATCTTTTTTCACCTTTCCCCTGAAGAATGGTGCTCCTTTTGTTCTTTCTTCTCTTCCCACAGCATACTACCTGGATGATCTTATTCCCTCTAATGGTGTCGATAATCCTCCGTAGGCAGATGACACTGAAACCTTCAGAGCAATATTTTCTACTGTTTACAGGGTATTTCTAACTTGATGTCCCATAATCACCTTAAAATAAATTTTCTCTAAAATTGATCTTTATAGACATCTCTATATATTAAGATGGAATGATATCTAAGGGATACTGTTGTAGTTTTTCCTTTAACTTACAACAAATAGTATGTATGGAATTATTTTTATGAACAAAAGACTGTAAACATTCTAAGCAATAGTGTCCTCTGGAAGGACACACTGGTAAAAGTGGGTATGACGATGCGAGCAGACTGAATTTTTAACTTTATCTCCTTTGTGCCTTTTGAATTTTGTATCATGTTTTTGTGTTTTTTGAATGCCTACTCAAAAATAAATGCAAGTCTGCAAATAAATACAAGGGACCTTCCCAGTCCCATCAAACCTATTCCTTGTTTTCACTGGTATCACTCATCCATTCACTGTCTGCTAGGGACTTGGGATCACCCTCCATCTCCTGAAATGCCCGTCTAATTACCATATTTGGTTGAAATGTCTCAGAAATAGATCCCTCGTCCACCTGTGCATTCAATGGCACCCTAAGAATGCACAACAAGCTGAACTGGGCTAGAGATGAAAAGAGGAATGAGACGCTCCTCTGGAATGAAGCCGAGAAGCCCCGCAGCCCAGGGAGGTGGAGCAGCCACACCACACATTTAAACTCTATTTCTTTAGTAACTGATTCCTTTAGCCATTTACAAGTATTTATTAGGGTAAGAGGTCATAAAATATATTTTTACATATACATAAGAAAAAACACATTTGAAAGAATAAAAAATAAAATGACAGGAGGTGACAGAATTTAGTGTTTATAAATGAGATCTTCAATAACTTTAATAATTCAGAAAAAATTCAAAGTGTATTTAAAAGTTGAGGCCATGCTTTACAATATTTTATAATAATAAAAAAAGGCATTAGGCTTTTAAAGGTGATATATGACTTAATAGTTTCTCAAATGATTTCAAAATGGGTTTCTAGATCTTTACGTGGACATTAAAAAAAGAATCAAGAACTTTGGCAAGCCAAGTATTAATACATAGCAGCTTGGTAAAAGTTTACTTTATATAAGGATTCTTCAATTTACATTTGTTCTTGTTACAGGAGCAGAAAAAACTAACAGGCTAATTGTATTTCAGAAGTCTGTAAGCTATACAGCAAAAATAATTATCTTAATAAAGCCTGAATTCTATGAAAATGTGCACCACACTGCATATAGTAACGGAGTAAACGTAAACCATGTGATTATTAACTCTTCTACATAAAATACTCAACTCCCAGATCTCACACCATCCCCTAAGTCTACATGGCTTTTTTGAGGGCAGCCTCAAGCTTTAAACCAACATACATTTGCTATTTGAAAAAGTTCTCCTCTGCATTATTAAAATGTTTCTGTAAAGGCCTTAGACATTTTATTTTTTAGTACTCTGGTAACAAAAGACCAATAAATGATGGCAACCTTTAGAAAAAACTTCTGAGGCTAGAGATCACCAAATCTGGGGGTTTTGTCTCCAATCCCCAGAAGATCTTGCTACTTCAAGACCCACAGCTCCAAGAAGAAAACTCAGAATTTTCTACTTCTAAAAAAATATTTTGTCATGAATAACAGAAAAATTAGATTTCCAGGAAAATAAGCCTTTTAAATTAAGATTTAGCAATATCATCTATAATGAATTTACTTCCAATCAGTTATGAATGACAGAAATCAGTTAAAATTTTACATACAAAAGATATAAATATTGCATACTATGTAGTGAATATTGGCACAAACCCTTCTGTATTTAAAGCATAAAATGCAGTCAGCAAATCTGATGCTCTTAAGTGTGTTTCTTAAGATACATTTATGAAAGAGCTCAAAAAACTTATACACGGCACGGAAATTTTTCACAATTCAAGGCTTTCCAATGGGTTTGTAGCAAGCATCAGGTTGCCAAAGGCGAATATCAACAAGAACTTGATTGAGCTTTTGCATCCAGAGATCCCGCTCTTCTTTAGTATCTGCAGACAGCCAGTTCCTACGGAGCAGAGAACAAGAGGTCAGGATTCTCTTCCCCTTATTCCATACCTCCATGTACTCCTGCTAGGAAAAAAATGACTAAACAAACCAGTAAAATGGGTTACTCTTTATCCTCTCTTACGGATGGGAATCAGGGCCACATACTGAGGTGCTTCTCAAGCCCAATAGAGTGAAATTATCCTCAGTTTGGTTACTGGAATCATAGGACCTTCACCTGGCTTTACCGGTAATACTATTTTGCACTACCTCCCATTACTTTTGTCCTACCATTTTAGCAGAACATGGTATTTACAATAAATTATCTAAAGATCCTAAGACTTTGTGTGTCCTAACCTCTCTGTCTCTATCAAGAATCTCTTCCTTGCATCCATATTTAGCTACAAGTTGAATGAATAACTAGCTGATGGGGCAGGCAGGGCTAGGGAAGGAGGGAATTCCTTAACTTGTAGCCAGACCATCACACTGTACTCGTTCTGCATCTTTACAATTTCTCCCCATTGGTACTAGAAATGATATAAGCATAAATAAGTGGTGAGCTGATCATCTCCTAGTAGTCAGTGGAGAGAATACTATACTTAAAATAATAATTGTGCCCATTTGTTTAACTCATTCCATACGCTCAACACTGTGCTAAGTATGCCTACCTGTTAATGCCTATTGTTACTCTGTGCAGTTTGCTCTTCCCTTTTGACACAGAAGAATTCAGAGAACCAGCAAAGTTAAGTGGCTTGCCATGGTGACATATGGTAAGTCACTAAGTCGAAATTTAAAAACTTAGGTCCAAAGCTCCACTGCAAAATATTGCCTCCCCATGTGATAAAGCATTTATAGTTCAAATGTGTAGTCACTATTTTGAAGTAGGCAATACTGATCATAAAAGAAATCTTTTACATTGAAGAAGGGAAAGCTAGCTAGCTTAGTAAAAATGAAAATGAGATACATTAAATTCAGATAAAAGGTATTGGTCAAAAAGACTCTGTAAGGAAACAGATCAATATAACAAAGGAGAACACAGAACTGCAGAATGTTTATTATTCTTATGATTAAAAAAGTGAAATAAGTTCAGGCCACCAAGCAAAGCTCAAGATCAGCCAAGACTGAACTGAGAATGCTCCACTCTCACATGCTTGGGCAAAGGAGCACCCATCCCAGTTATGATAATGTTATAATGAGAAAACCTGCAAGTAAATGAGGTACGGAGTAACCACAGCTTCATAGGCTCTACTGTTTCTATCACAGGGAAAGGTCTATAGAGAAGTCTAAGAGGGTTTATGCAGCTGGTAAAAAAGTAAAGTTATCTGAATAATGTGAGTAAAATTTAACAGGGCTGAAGTGGGCTGCTGTGGCCAGGAACTAATTGGTTACTGCACTTTGGTTGGTTCCCCACTGACTGTGGCCATGGACAGGGCAGCCATCAAACAGTTATAAATCTATTTTGCCTCTCCTGCCCCATCTGATACCACTGCTACATAGAAGGTTCCCAAAGGAAAGGAATGGATGAGTTAAAATGAATTCCCATCTGGAAGTAATCTAGTCATCAAGAATTTCCAAAGAATGGGTCCTCTATCTAGCTGTTTTAAAACAAATTGGCAGTCTCTTGGCAACTTTGTTCCATTTTAGTATAGTGTCTCTTGGCTGTAGCTTTCTAATAGTTTCACATTAGAAACTTATGAAGCTAGTTCTACCCATCTCCCAGTCTACAATATCCAGCAATATCCAGATTACTAAAAATTTTGTCAAATTCTAACTTTTGTCACCTAATCACAACTTTGTACATTGAAGGTGGTCTTCAAATTTCCCTTGGGCATCCAAGCAAAAGAATGTATCTTATACTCTTAGCAATAAGCTTTTCCATCTTATACTTAAGCTCAGAGTTAATAAAAAAGTGACACTCCCAAGAGTTTTAGTCTGTTAATCTCCAACCAGAAATATGCATGACAGAATGAGACTGTTTTTGCACATCATCTGATTAAACGAGGGTATTTTGGGAATGGAAAAGAAGGAATGTGTAAAGTCTCTTTGAATAATGCTTGACTTCTCAACTACACATAAAATCTGTCTGTCTATCTATCTATCTATTTATTTATTTATTTATTGAGACAGGGTCTTGGATCGATCTATCTATCTATTTATTTATTTATTGAGACAGGGTCTTGGCTCTATCGCCCAGGCTAGAGTGCAGTGGTGTCATCATTACGCACTACAACCTCAAACTCCTGGGCTTAAGCGATCCTCCTGCCTCAGCCTCCCAAGTAGCTGGGACTATAGGCACATGCAACCACACCTGGCTAATTTTTAAATTTTTTGTAAAGATGAAGTTTCACTATGTTGTTCAGGCTGGTCTCAAACTCCTGGCCTCAAAGGAATCCTCCTGCCTCAGCCTCCCAAAGTGCTAGGATTACAGGCATGAGCCACTGAGCCCGGTCTCAACTACACATAAAGTCTTTAAACTTAACCCAAAGATTATTAGCTAACTGCCTCGAAAATGCTAACATGTGAGTATATTAGAAATCATGAATAGCTAAGATATAACCTGAATATTATACTTTTCTTAACTATATTATTCTAGTTGTTATAGATTATTTTCTTATTGCTATGGTGTTTGTTTTCTCACTAACACTATACACTTTTCAAAGGTAAGGACCATCTCTGATATTTCTTACAGTGGTAAGAACATAGTGGGCAATCAATTATTAGTTGACAGAAATACTTATAGACCAATACATACTTGGTGACACAGAGCGTATCCCTGCATTGGCTGACAAGAGTCTCTCGGTCATCTTCTCTCTGTGGTCGGACGGTAATTAATTCAAAAGTGTTGCGTCTTGCACAAAATTCTCTGTTGGCTGGTTCTATCTCACGGCTGGTACAATTGGCCAGATTTATCCTTCCTATGGGATTCTTTAAAAACAAATTTTAAAAATATTAGGTAGAAAATAAAACTATTTGAGTCACTAAGCAGTGTTTATGTTAGTGTGAATTAAAATTTAAAAGTCATTAATTTAAAAATTAAAATTTAGTTACACTAGACTTTAGAGAAACATATTCAATATTTATTACTATTTCTTGCTGAATATAAAAATAGAACTCAACTGATAGCTCTTGCCAACTAACCTATAAAACTCTTTATGACAGAAAAATTCAAACAGAAAATAAAAAGAACAATATAATGAACATCCATGTACCTCAACAATCTTCAACAATTAGAAACACATATTCAACCACCTTTTATTTATAACTTACCACTTTTCCCCTTTCTATAAAAAGAAACCTAGATATCATATTTCATGTATAAATATTTTTTATGTATCTACAACAAGCATGGCCAAACAATTGCTTTGGATTGTCGGAAGCCGTATCATTCCTATGGTGTAAGAGACAAAGTGGAGATAAAAATTTTTGAGACCAAATGGTTCTGCAAATGGGAAAAGGTAAACATTTGGGCACAAACAATGAATAAACAGACAATAAAAGTATGAACTTTATTAGAAATTTTAAAAAAGAAATTACAATGAAATATACCATTTTAAAATGTTAGATTGTGTAAGTCTGGAAAGAACAGTAACAACCTCTGTTGATTAGTTGGGGTCACTGTGAGTAATAGAAATTCTTATACACAACTACTGAAAGTATAAAATGGTCTATTACTGGTTGGCAATTTGATAATAGCAATCAGAAAGCATAAAACATTGAGCATCTTCTGAGCCTACAATTCCACCTAAAAGAAATTTATCCTAAGAAAATACATAAATAAGTGCACAAAGATTTTTACATGGGTCGTCACTGTTTTTTTCATAATAGTGAAAAATTTGAAACAAATTCGATGACATATAATCATGGTATAATCGATGACAATAAATCATGGTATTATGTTTCCAGAAAATATAGCATACTAAATAGTCTGCAGGTCTTCCCATTAGATAACTCTTCAAACATTAGATAATTGAACTCACAAGAAAGTAAGAGAGGGCCGGGAGTGGTGGCTCACACCTGTAATCCCAGTACTCTGGGAGGCCGAGGCAGGATCGCTCAAGGTCAGGAGTTCCAGACCAGCCCGAGCAAGAGTGAGACCCTGTCTCTACTAAAAATAGAAAGAAATTAGCTGGACAACTAAAAATATATAGAAAAAGTTAGCCGGGCATGGTGGCATGTGCCTGTAGTCCCAGCTACTTGGAAGGAAGGCTGAGGCAGTAGGATTGCTTGAGCCCAGGAGTTTGAGGTTGCTGTGAGCTAGCCTGACACCACGGGACTCTAGCCCAGGCAACAGAGCAAGACTCTGTCTCAAAAAAAAAAAAAAAAAAAAGAAAGTAAAAGAAGACTTCAAGGGCCAAAATCAATGAAGAAGAGAGAATGCAGAATAGTAAGCTAATCTAAAACCCTGGCTTCCTTTGGGGCACTTGCTAACACTACAAACTTGCAGCCTAGACTCACACAGGTGAAATGATACGACATAAATTCTAGTATTTGCTTTTAAATACCCTAGCAAAGCAACAAGAACAAAAAGATATGTGTGTTGTGGAAAGAGAAATAAAAGATGAAAAATAATAATTAATGAAGCTAGGAGTTCATTACACTATTTCTGTTTTGTGTACATTTGAAATTTTCAGTTATATAAAGTAAAACATCCATGCATGTGTGTGTATATGGAAAAAGCAAGAGCCAAGAGTAGTAATACAGTAGTCCCCCACTTATCCATGGTCTCATTTTCTACAGTTTCAATCACCTGAAGTCAACTACAGTTTGAAAATGTTAAAAGGAAAATTCCAGAAATAAACAATTCATAAGTTTTAAATTGCACATTGTTCTAAGTTGCACGGTAAAATCTTGCATCTTCTAGCCTGGGAAGTGAATCCTCCCTTTGTCCAGCATATCCATGCTGTACCCACTACCCACCTGTTAGTCACTTAGTAGCTGTCTTGGTTATCAGATCGACTGTTGCAGTATTGCAGTCCTTGTGTTCAAGTAACCCTTATTTGACTTAATAATGGCCCCAAAGTGCCAGAGCAGTGATGCTGGCAATTCGGATATACCAAAGAGAAGCCATAAAGTGCTTCCTTTAAGTGAAAAGGTGAAAGTTCTTGACTTAATAAGAAAAGAAAAAAATTGTATGCTGAGTTTGCTGACATCTACTGTAAAATCAAATCCTCCATCCATGAAATTGTGAAGAAGGAAAAAGAAATTCAAGCTACTTTTGTTGTCACACCTCAAACTGCAAAAGTTATGGCCACAGTGCATGTTAAGTACTTTGTTAGTATGGAAAAGACACTAAATTTGTGGGTAGAAGACATGAACAGAAATGTGCTGTGAATGATGGCAATTGGGTTCAGTACCATCCATGCTTTTAGGTATTCACTGAGGGTCTTAGAACATATGTATCCCCTGCAGATGAGGGTGGAATACTGTACATTACTGAATAAGTTAGGAGACTCAGCTTAGCAGATATTAAGATATATTTTAAAGCTATGGTCATTGAGATTGGGACAGAAAAAAACAAAGGAAAGGGAATAGAAAGCCTAAAAATAAACCTACCTATACAATGATACCTTGATACTTGCCAGAAATGGCTTTGTGACAGGCGGGGATACTCACCACTATACTAACGAGGACATGCACTAGAAATGGCTTTGTGGATCAATGTGGAAAGGACTGAAAATTCAATGATACTGGCATTGCTGGTTATCCAGATGGAAAAGAAAATCAAATCTAAGTAAATTAAATGTGAAGTATAAAACTCTGTAACTTTAGAAGGAGGTATAAAAGAAATCTTTATGACTGCAGGGTAAAGACAGTTTCTTAAATAAGATTCGATAAAGCAGAAACAAAGCAATGGATTGACAGAGCTGATTACCTCAATGTTAGAAAATTCTGTTCATGAAAAGACTCCATAAAAGACATGCCAAGCCTAAGACTAAAGAAATATAACTGCAATCTACCAAAGACTTAAAAAATGGATAAAATATAGAAAATAAATTCATAGGAGAGAAAATATAAATGACCATACACACAAGAAAGGATGCTTACTCTAGTAATCAAAGAGATACAAAATAAAAACAAAATGAGATAAAATTTCACATCTAGCATACTGACAAAAGTTTAGAAGGCTGACATATGAAGTGTTGGTGGGGATGAAAAACTGAGAACTCTCAGACACCCCTGGTGGGAAAGCAAAATTATACAACCACTCTCGAGAAACATTTGACAAAATCTAGTGTCAAGTAGAAGATACATAAACCCTACAACTCAGCAATTCTGCTACTAGGTAAAACTCCAGAAAGAACTCTCATCCACATATATAAGAAACTAAATTACAGCTGCACTGTTTGTAATAGCAACAATTTGGAAATAAACTAAGTGTCCATAAATAGTGGAATAGATAAATCGTGATATGTTCTTACAATGGAATACTATACTAGCAAGAAAAAGGGACAAACTAGAGCTACACATGATCAACCTAGACTAATTTCACAATCTATATTGACCCCAAAAAGGCAAGTTGCACAATAATACATACAGTGTATTATTTGTATAATGTTTAAAAACATGCAAATACAATAACCTATATTGCTTATATACATATATAGGTTAAGCATCTCAAATCAAAAATCTTAAAATCCAAAATGCTTCAAAATCCAAAACTTTTTGAGCACTGACATGATGCTCAAAGGAAATGATCATTGGAGCATCTCAGATTTTGGATTCTCAGATTGGGGGACACTCAACTGGCAGGTATAATGCAAATACTAAAAAATCCCAATTCTGAAACACTTCTGGAACCAAGCATTTCAGATAAGAAACACTCAACCTGTATAATAAAAATTCAAAGAAATGTACAGGAACAATAAACAATTTTAGGATAGGGACTATCTCTGTGGGAGAGAGAGAATTACATAGGGAGCTTCAAGTGGACTGATAACACAGAGGTTGACTGAATTTTTTAAAGCCCTTTTGAGTGTCTTGAACATTTCACAATAAATTTTAAAAATACTAATAATTTTAATGATTACAATATATTTAGCTATCAAACACATTATAAATGCATCTTTATTGATGTGGAAAGATGTCAGACTGTATTATCAAGTATAAATCATGTTATAAAAGGCAAGCTGCCTGTTCTAAAAAGATTCATAAATGAATATATAATTATTATTATATATTATACATTTTAAAAGTTGAGAAGGATATATAACCAAAATATAAACAATAGTTATCTCTGTTATGGATGATTTGATTTTCCTTTTTCATTCTGTTATTTCTATTTTCCAGTGTTTGAATAATAAATGATCTTACTTGGACACTGATAGTAACTTATTTAAAAATGAGATATAATTTTACTTCACAAAATCCTATTATTAAATTTTAGAAACAAAGCCAAATCATTGTTCCTGCAGGTAGTTTCCCATTGCTGTTTTATCCTAGATATAGATAAGTCAACTAGCTAATAAAATACACAACTGGATTTAGTATGTTTCCAACTGAAAACGTCAATGAAAAAATTATGAAACATTCCAGCAGAAAAGGAAAAATATATACACCTTAAGGTATTTTATGAGTGGTCAAACCATAGGGAATAGATAAGATATAAAAATTTCACACAAATACACAATACACACACTGTGGTCTGTAACAAGGACATGTGTAATGGCTTAGTAAGCACACACAAAGAGGAATTTGTGAGCGGGTCATAGGGAACAGAGGGAACACTTGCATAAAACACATGCATAAAAGTCAAGCAGGGCCGGTCACGGTGGCTCACGCCTGTAATCCTAGCACTCTGGGAGGCCGAGGTGGGTGGATTGTTTGAGCTCAGAAGTTCGAAACCAGCCTGAGCAAGAGCGAGACCCCATCTCTACTAAAAATAGAAAGAAATTAATTGGACAACTAAGAATATATAGAAAAAATTAGCCGGGCATGGTGGCGCATGCCTGTAGTCCCAGCTACTCGGGAGGCTGAGACAGTAGGATTGCTTGAGCCCAGGAGTTTGAGGTCGCTGTGAGCTAGGCTGACGCCACGGCACTCTAGCCCAGGCAACACAGTGAGACTCTGTCTCAAAAAAAGAAAAAAAAAAAAGTCAAGCAGGACTGTCACCAACAAACCAGTACTGTTTAAATTACCTTTCGCTTTTCATCATCTGGGTAAGTCCAATAAGAGATGCAGTTTCCAGAAAGAACACACCATCTTCGATGCCAGGCACCAAAACCACTAACATCTTCAAATATGGTCTGGAAAAATCAATTGAAATGCTGGCTTTAGAAACTTGAGACTTGAGGAATGTCCTAACAATGAAATGCAAATTCTATATGTTAAACTTCCATATGCTGACATATTTCATATCTCAAAATCTATTTCATTTGTATTTTTATGTCTTTTACCTTAGTAATGAAAATCATTGATCATTCATATCAGAAATTTACTTGAATATCATCTACAAGCATTTAAAAACATCCAGATATTAACCCCAAATAAATATCTCTTACCTAATTTTAGATTTTTTTAAAGGGCAGTGTCCCTAACCAAGGGCTCCTTAAACAAGAGAAGTGCCTCAAATGTTGGAGAGTAAAATGATATTAGAATATTATGATAAAAATAACCAATGATAGCATATTAAGCTAAACCTTTCTTAATATGGTAGACTGGCATTTAATTTTTATTCCGGAGAACAAATGTTCTCAGGATTAGAAAAAAGGCAGTTTGTGATTATAAACCTTGATGGATTACTGGGACAAACATCAGGACTCCAAGCCCACTGCTGAACTATCGAGCACGCTTAGAAGCAGCAGGTCCCTGCAGGCAGGTGTGTGGCCAGCTCCTGCCTTAGGAATGCAAGTTAAAAGCGAGGTGAAGCTTTAGTGTTGGTTATGGACAGGACTCCGTAATAAGTAGCTCATGACATTTGGTTTTTTCACAGAAGCACTTCCACTTAAACGGGGTAAGTAGAAGCTGGGTCCCTACCCCAACTATTTTCCAGTGGTAGTCCTAACAGAGCCCTAATCTGTATAAAAGTCCTCACTTTTCATTTTTAAAAAATTCCTTTAGGAACTCTTATGTTAAAGAACAAAGCAAAGTAAAAAAATTTAACAATGCTGTAGATCAGGGGTTGACAAATTTTTTCCATAAAGGGCCAGAGAGTAAAGACTACAGACTTTGTGGGCCATATGATCTCTGACACAACTATTCAGCTCTGCTCTTGTAGCACAAAAGGAGCCATAGACAGTAAGTAAACAGATGAGCCTATGTTCCAATAAAAGTCTATAAAAACAGGCAGTGGACCCTACTATACTGCCTTCTGATACCAATAATCCAAAGCCATCTTTGTGCTTGATTTCAGAATGCATTAAGGCTTTTCCACCTTCAAATCACAACTTTGCCTTTCTGTGACAGCTAATAAAAATAAACTAATATTATTTGGTTTTTGCTGTGAGGCACCATTCCTAAGCATGTCACCATCTCTATGCTGCAGACATCCGAAAATTGTCAGTCATTATTTCAATTAATCTTTACACCAATCCTATGAGGGTAGAATACACAGTTTTCTCAATTCACTAATTTATGTGAATTTCCCAAAAGGTGGCTTGAATGAGGAAGGCAATTTCTGGCCACTGAAGAAAGTTACTCTGTGTGAGAGGAAATGTTTCCACGATAGATTGAAACCTCAATTTACTTAGCTCACTACACAACCACATTCCCTCCTGCCCCATCTTTTTTCCCCTTCCCTAGTCCATCCTCTTTCCTTTCCTAAGCATTTATTACTTTTTCTGGGCAATGCTGCTCAGAGCCACCCAAGGAAGATGAAAAGGAATCTTCCTATTTCAATCTCAAGTACAAAAGTTAAAACAAATGACTCACCAGCTCCCTCCTGTGTTTATGTTCATCTTTTATATCATAAAAGTAATACATGGACAAGGAAAATTTGGACAGACAAGAATAACACCAGCTGTTATTATAGCTACTATGATCAGAGAGGAATAAGAAAAGAACAGCCTTTTCATTTTTATAGCTGAGGAAACTGAGGGCCAGAGAAATTAAATGACACACACTCACTAGGCAGAATTGGAACTTTCTAGATGCCAGTCTAGAATGTCCACCTCTTGCAGCTCCCCAGTTGAGGCAGAGCTGGACCAGCATCACTTCAGAACCACTTACCAGTCTGTTGGTTGTAATTTCCCTCCATCCAGCTGCCCTGGCACATCAGGAAGGGAAACTGAATCGAGCAGCTTTCATTTCAGTCACTACCTCTATTTTTTTTTTTTTTTTTTTTTTTGAGACAGAGTCTCACTCTCTTGCCTGGGGCGAGTGCCGTGGCATCAGCCTAGCTCACAGCAACCTCAAACTCCCGGGCTCGAACAATCCTACTGTCTCAGCCTCCCGAGTAGCCGGGACTACAGAGGCATGCGCCACCATGCCCGGCTAATTTTTTTCTATATATATTTTTAGCTGTCCAATTAATATTCTTTCTATTTTTGGTAGAGACGGGGTCTCGCTCTTGCTCAGGCTGGTCTCGAACTCCTGAGCTCAGAATGATCCGCCTGCCTCGGCCTCCCAGAGTGCTAGGATTACGGGCGTGAGCCACCGCGCCCGGCCACTACCTCTACTTTTTATAGAAGGTAGAGGTAATTACAATGCATTGTTTAGGCAGAGGAAGTTATGTTGGCAAGTCTTGAACTCTTTCTTACTATATTCTATACATGTGCATGTGATAAAAATGGGCTGTGGCATTCAAGACAGAGTAAAGGATCTAACAAACTAGTTAAGAGCCCAGTTGAAAAATTAAATACGTCAGACTGAACATGCAAATGAACAAGCTACCATAACAGAGCCTATCAGTTGCTCAAGCTGTGTAAAATAAAATATAAAAATATTTACATTAAAAGAAAAGATCAATAGAGGTAAACACTGCCTTTAAGTCAGAAATTTATAAAAATGCTTTTCCAAGACTATCTAGTGCCACCTGCTGGATTCACGTATGAAAAAAGCTAAAGAGGAAGAAAAAACTTTGCTAGCAGTATCCTTGGGAAGTCTGTTCCACAGTTAACTAGGCCACATGGGCTTCCCTTACAATCTAGCTCTTCTTTCTGCACCTTTGCAGCAATTGCAAACCTATTTGTAACATCCCCCGTATCATTCCGATTCTTGCTTCACAGAGAAAACGGAAGCGATTAGATTTTCTCTACTTCTTGCTCCACACTCACAATCTTCTACATATTCTACACACACACACTTCTCGCCTCTGGCAAATGGGAAAGGTATAATTCTGCATCAGAACAATCCCATGAACTGCGGCTTGGGCATATTTCTCACCACTCTCACAGCATTGCTCCATGAATTACCCCATTAATCCTAGTTCAGGTTCCCCATGGCCTCCATCTTCAACCTCTTTGGCCCTATTAAAAACTGCCCATTTGCATTTAAAGCCACCCAAGTCTCTCCCATCTTAATAAAATGCCAACAAAATCCTTCTTTCCCTGTACATACATCTGCAAGCACCACACTCTTCTCTCTTTACCCCTCTCGCTGCCAAACTGTTTCCGAGTTGCTCCTGCTCTCAGTCCTCACCTCCCACTCACTCTAGAACCATTTGCAATCCAGCTTCTGTTCTCACTAGGGCTGGAATGACCGCCTGGTAAATAAGTCCAACAGTCATAACAGATCCTGGGCCTGATGTGACTTGGCCACTCCCTCCTCCTAACGCTCTCTTCGATTGGCAACCATGATGCCAGATCCTCCGTTTCCCTCCCTGCAGTCCCCCTAAGGGTTTCCCTCTCCTGTCTGTCCTACAAATGCTGCTGCCCTCAGAGTTCTGCTTCACTCCTTCGCCCCAGACTTTGACCACCATTTCCATGCTACAGATATCCAAATCTTTACCTCAGCTAAAAATGTCTTCAGCTCCAAACCCAGATATTTGAAACATGTCTCTAGGCATCTATAATTCAAATTGTTTAAAACTTAACTCATTAAAACTTCCCACCTTGGGTGGGAATTGACTGGGAAGGGGCATGAAAGAACTTTCTGGGTGATGGCAGTGTTCTATATCTTAATAGAAATTTGGGTTATGCAAGGTGTACACATTTGTCAAAGGTCAGGGGATGTGCACTTACGATTTAGGGAAAAGTGCCTAATGTCTACAGTAATTACCAAAAAGATAAGATAGACGGAGCAACGGGCTGAGGAATGGCTAAAAGTAGATACGTAATCAAGAAGAGTAAAAAGTATGACAGGTAAAATCTAGATGGTGGGTATATGGGTGTTCATTGTAAAATTCTTTATGCTTTATATTTGCCATTTTTCACAATAAAATGCTGGGGGAAGATACACCAGCTCCCACCCCAAGTGTGGGAATGATTTGATCTTCCCACAAGGTCCCTTATCTCAGTGGCATCCCTGCCACCAACAGGTTGTGCATGGCAGGAATCTGGGTGCCATCCTGACTTCTGCTTTTCCACTCCCCAGAGCCAAATCACTGGGGTCTGCCCTTCCTCTCTCTCCACATCCCCATGACGGGTCCTTCTCTCCAGCCTAGCTGCCAGTCCCCAACCTCCCTCACATGGAGTAACTCAGTCTCCTAACCAGTCTTCTTCAGGGTTGTAATTCTCCAATCCACTTTTGTTTCCTCAGCTTAGAACCCTGAGATCCACCCATTGGCCCCAGGATGAAATCCAAATTCTTTAAAAAACTCTTTAACACTTGGCCCATTTCTCCTAACCACACTTTCCTCCCCAGTCACTCTCCTCACCACCACCACCACCAAACACACACATACACTCAAACTCTAAGCTCCAGCTATCCTGAGATACCTGCCGCTGTCTGAATATGTCATACTTCTTTTCTTTGGGTCGGGGTGAGAGAGGGAAGGGCCCTGCAGCCCACTGTACATACTCCCCTTATTGAAGCACTTCTCCCCTTTCTCCCTGGCTAACTTACTCAGCAGTCTAGAAGTTACTTCCCCTAGTAGCGTCCTTTAACCCTCCCTACTCACAGTCAAGACCTGGTATCCCACCAATTACACCTAGGCACCCCATGGTTTCTCCTCTTACAGTACTGCATTGTATTTGCCTGGTCACTTGCATTTCTCCCAACTAAACTAAAAGCTCGTAAGTGGAGAAATTTTTTGTGGCCTATTACATTCCGACACCAGCACAGTGATTGGCATGTACAGGATATGCAGCAAGTCTTTACTGAACCAACTTATCATTTAATCACATAGGATTTCATTCCCATGGGAAACCAAGTCTGCATTTCATAAAAAGAAAAAAGAAAATAAAGATTAAGTGACGTTACTTACTAGAAAACCTCTTTCTTCAACACTGGAATTCACTTGACATTTTATTTTTAAATAAATATGACCTTCTAAAGGAGATAAAAAGGGCACCTGCAAAGACAGAAGATAAATTATTTGCAAAACAGTTCAATGAGTGATTTTTCTTAATAAACCACACATAAACTATGAACAGAACATATTACACCATGAAAACACAGCATTTTTTAAAGCTGGAATGTAAAAAATGCCACCAAAAGGCCACTGGTTCCTTAGCAACAAATACTTTTGAAGAATAAATTTATTCATGGTAAAGCTTGACAAAAACAAAAGCCCTAAGAGCCAAGTTCTTGTGAGAAAGAAAACATACAGATTTAAGAAGAGAATACACGTTTATCCATTCTCCATCAACAGAAGAATATACTCCATAGGTGACTGGATAAACCAAACTGTAAATTCATATAATACAACATCATGCAGCAATAAAGAACCATGAACTGCAGAAATGGGAAAGCCAATCTGCAAATTCATATGAAACTGAAAGAAGCCCCAAATAACCAAGTCAATCTTGAAAAAGAAGAACAAAGTTGGAAGAATCGTACCTCCCTACTTCAAAACTTAATATAAAACTTTGGTAATCAAAATAGTGTGGTACTGGCATAAGAACAGACATACAGACAAAAGGAATAAAAGTGAGAGTGCAGAAATAAACCCATACATCGAGGGCTAATTAATTCTTGACGAGGATGCCAAGACCATTTAAAGGAAAAGAACAGTCTTTTTCAACAGTGCTGAGAAAACTGGATATCTACATGCACAAGAGAGAATCTGGACCTCTAACTCACACCATATACAAAAATTAACTCAAAATGGACCATGACCTAAGTATGAGATCTAGAACTATAAAACTCTTAGAAAAAAAGAGGTAAAGCTTCATGATCATCACTTTGGCAATGGATTCTCAGATATGATACTAAGGGCATAAGTAAAATAAGAAAAGAATAGGTTAGTTACACTTCATCAAAATTAAAAACCCTTCAGTATAGAGGTTCCTCAAAAAAATACAAATAGAACTGCCACATAACTCAGCAATCCCACTTTCAGGTATTTAACCAAAAGAATTGCAATCTGGTTCTTTAAGTGACAACTGCACCCCCATGTTCATTGCAGCATTATTCACAACCTAAATATAGATCAATAAATAAACGGATCATGAACATGTGGTACATATATACAATGAAATATTATTTAGTCATAAAAAAGAAGGAAATCCTGTCATATGCTACAATATGAATGAAACTTAAAGACATTATGCTAAGTGAAATAAGCCAGTCACATAAGGACAAATCCTGCACGATTTCCATTTACATGAGGTATCTACACTTGTTCTTAGCCAAAAGGCTCAGAAACAATATACGAGCTATTTAAGGTAGCCGAACTCATAGAGGCAGAAAGTAGAATGGCAGCCGCCAGGGGCTGGGGGAGAAGAAAATGAGGAGTTGCTGCTCCATGGGTATAGAATTTTAATCATTAAGATGAAAAAATTCTAGAGATCTGCTGTACAATATTGTGCTTATAGTACACTTAAAAATTTGTTAAGAGAATAAACCTTATGTGTTATTTACCATTATAAAAAGGTTATAAAAAAATTATAAACTTTTGTCCATCAAAGCACATTGTGAAAAGATAATCTACATAATGGTAGAAAATACTGCAAGTCATGTATCTGATAATGATCTAGTATCCAGAATATACAAAGAACTCTGATAACTCAGCAACAAAAAAACAACCCAATTCAAACAATTCAAACAACCCAAAGCAAAAATTTAGAAAAGGACTTGAATAGACATTTCTTCAAAGAAGATAACCTTGTAGGTTACATATGGGTAAAAAATAAAGTTGCCCTATAATACATACACATATAACACAGAGTTAATACATTTCATGATGACAACTTTTATTGAATATTATTTGTGCCATTTTACTTCTAGGAAGATTTCCAAAATTAAGGACCCCATACCCAATATAAGTCTGCATAACAGAGAGGGTAGAAAGATGCTAACTTAGACCTAGCGGTGAAAACCGATGTTGAAATCCATCTGAAAAACTACTTAAGTTCAATATAAAGAAGGTCTGGAGTGGCCTAAATGCAGACCGGATCCCACTACTGTCATGATGTGATGACTCTTCGCTCTCAACCTTGGCTGATTTGCCAACTATATATACAGACACCCAAAATTATACCTGTATTCTTTCCACTAAATTTATCCCAATGTGTGTTATAAGGATACACAAAAAAAAGTTCCACTTCCAAAAGATCACCATGTCTACTGAACAATAAGAAAACACTGGATAAAATTCAAAAATCTTATTTTTCTTAACCTTAGTTCAATCTAAATTTGAAGGTTTTTACTATAGTTTCCAACAATTTGATCCTCCAACATAATAAAGATAACTTAAAGGGGGAATTCTAGGAGAAAAAGTATAAATTTCAATAGACTAATTCCAGGAAACAAATCTTCCACTTCCTAAATTTAAAAGGTATCCATAATGTAGAATCAAAACAACATATGCCTCACTATTCTGTTTGTTAAAAATCCCCTTGCTTTTCTCTTTTCCTTATAGTCAGTTTTAAGTTCCTCGGGGTCTTTCCTCTCAATGCTAATTAATTAGCACAATTGCATTGTTTAGTCCGGAGAATGCTGCTGGTTAAAAGAATCTCAGAAAGATGAGGAGAAAATGTGCCCTCTTACTTTATGGTTGTGGAAAAGTAGAAAATATTCTTGGCTAGAAGCTTGTCCTGACAAAGAAGTGAATGGAGAATATTCACAGAGGGGTCAAGCTTACTGTCCCCTCCCCACAAGACCTGAGTGGAAATTTATGATCCAATTGTTTTATGTTTAACAAACGAGTCTTGTAAGATATCTACAATTCAAAGATTATGTTAAGAGCAGTGAAACATAATCTATAACCAAGATGATCATGTAATTTGTTATCTGCGAGGATATTTTTGAGAGTGAAAGGGGCGCTATTAATGATTGCACAAGGCCAGCCAGGCATGGGAGCTCACACCTGTAGTCCCGGCTACTCAGGAGGCTAAGGCAAGAGGATCACTTGAGGCCAGGAGTTTGAAACTAGCCTTGGCCATATAGGGAGACCCTGTTTCTAAGAAAATGAAAAAAAAAAAAAAAATTAGCCAGGAGTGATGACATGTGCCTGCAGTCCCAACTACTCAGGAGGCTGGGGTGGGAGGATCGCTTGAGCTCAGGAGTTGGAGGCTGCAGTGAACTATGATGGCACCAGCATAGGTGACAGAGCAAGACCCCATCTCTTTTTTAAAAAAAAAAAAAAAAAAAAAAGGAAGAGCCCATCTCTAAAAAAAAGAAAATTTTAGATAATAAAAACAAAGTAAGTACACAAGGCCAACAGGCATAAGCTAGATAGCTTTGGGCACACCGGAATGCCTAACCACTCTAACCCCAAAACTCAATAATTCTAATTGTTTGTTTTACTTCATGATTGTTTGCCCTAATAATGTTTAAACTGACATTTCTATTTCCTAGAAGGTATAAATATCTATGAGGTAACTTTAAGTCAGAAGAACTTTCTGATGTCCTTCTCCCTTTATCTATAAAAGTCTAATAAAACTATGGCTGTTTTGAATTCCCTATTCAAAGAAAGGGTTTGAGAGTCTGAATCATTGAGATTGGTAATTTAAGTTCCAGGAAGCCAGGCTTTAAATCAGATATGTATAACCTCAAATATCATAACAATCTTCTGTTAGTGGTGTCTTAAATCTGGAGAGCAAACAACTGGATTAACCTCAATAGAAATCCCATTCTGAAGGGGATCCCAGAGATAACCCCTGTGATTGTTGTATTATTTTGGTACGGGCACCAGTAAAATAAACAAACACCCCGTTGTACTGACAGTATCTGGTAGGATATGAGAGACCTGTCTAATCTCTCAAAGTCAATTAAATAGGATTATTATGAGTATAGAAAGTCTCATGTTTGTCCCACAAACTTAAAGAACACCTAAACTTAATTATTTTAAATATGCTCCTATATCAATTGCACGCAATTGGAACAAATATTTGCTTCTCCTCATCACTCATAGAAGCACAAAATTTACCCCTAATTTTACCTCTAAATTGTACTGTATTTGACTCAGAAAGAGACTTAAGAGTAAAAGACACAATCAATTAAATTGAATGATTTGATTTTGCACTCAATCATGTTGTTGGCTATTCATTGTTACAATTTCAAAGGAGTTAAGAGAATGGAAATATAATTTAATTTTAATTTGTAAGTGTGACATTTTGAATTAAAATGGAAGTCAAAAAAATTTTCAAAAGAACAGTCCATATTTAAGATATGCCACTGAAATCTCTTTCATTTTAGAGATTAATGAAATCTCTTACATATGTAGAAATTGGCTTTGTGACAATACTGAGTAAGAAATACAGTTCACAAAAACCCCAATTCCTATATTTATCTAACTTGCAAATCTTGTTTCAAGAATGTAAAATAAAATGAAAAACACCGTCCAGTATTTTGTTAATGAGCATTTCTTTTAACCCACAGAATGTTTGCAATTGATCTTTACAAGAATATTAAAAATCTAAAGTTTTCTAAAATATATGCTTATATTCAGTATTTTAGCATCACATGCATTTTAATTTCAAAATTAATAAGCAAAGAATCATCTATATAGCAATGCACCTATTAGGTAATCAAGACCATAAAGGTTTTCTAATTTTATTTAAAACATCGCCAAGAGCTCTTTTAGCACATGGGGGGGGGGAGGGGGGCGGGGGTCAAAAATATTAAATAATTTTTAGTTTTAAATATAGTTACTAATTTGGTATTCTAATTGGTGCTTAGAAAATTAATATTGAGTGAATATAGAATTTTAAAGAACTATGAAAGAAGAAAGAATATAGAAAAACACCCAAATACCAAACATGCATGGAAAAAAAATAGAGAACTTTCAAAGCAGACTTTAAAGAATGAGAGTGGACAAAGAGATGCCCATCTCTAAGAGTTTCAAGAAAGAATGTACATAATGTCCTTAATTATTCAAAATAAACAAAAAGAGTTGTTAGTGAAACAAATACATGTGTATCAAAAATTAAGGATTCATTTTTAAGCTCATTAGTTTCAAGCAAAGAAAATATGGCAACCTTTTCTCGGAACATATAGCCCAGTAGCTCTTGCGCTTTTACATCATAATTTATCTAAAACAAACAAAATAAAAGACAGAGAAAAAAAAAAAAAACTCAGGATCATTTGATTTGTTAAGCTAGCTGAATTACTAAATAAAAAGTTACATAATTTTTTTAAAATTAACATGTTAAAATACATTTATACATTAACAGGGAATCAAAATTTCATATATAGGTCTGCTTTTGGTCCATCGACTAAAAAAAAAAAAAAAATTCATAGAATTTTAAAGTTAAATTATTTTAAGCTAACCTAATATTCTATACTGGGAAAGTAAAACCCCAGAAAAATGAAGTGACTTTGCTCAATGTAAAAGAATAAATTATTAACAGAGCAAACACATGAATCGGGCCTTCTAATATTTCAGTACTTCTTCATCTCAATATTCTGACTACAGAAATCTCTTATAATAATATCAAATATCACTGTATTATATAGCAGGAGTCAACCCAAGGAATAAAATTTGCCTCTAGGTCGCTTATTCCTTAAAATGGTCTTGTTAGCTATTAGAAGGTTAGTTTTATCACATTATGATGAGAAAGTACTCAATGGTGATATAACACAGATTTGAATTCCAAAGCTTCTAACTTGAGAGGGAAGTATGGCAGAAAATCCCTTAGATTTATAAGTACTTTCCTAAGAGATTATCTTTCTCTATCTTGTCAAATCTAAATCCATAAAATATTGCTTATTTCAAACTATCAGTTAAATAGGCAAGATACTATGTTTTAAAACTGTAAACTTAATATTTAAATGCAAGAAGTAATATTTCTTTAGTAAAAAGTGAAACTTTGAATAAGCCAGCATAACTGCTATTAAGAGATAAGGGAGAAACACTTCCAACATCAAAAAATATATCATTTAGGTACACCCATACCTAGTTAAAAACGTGCAATTCTAAGAATGCACATTTTCAGCCAAAGATCCCAAATACTTGAAAGCATTGCAGCATTTCCATTGAGTTAATTTTTCTAAAATTAAAAAAAAACACAACACAGCCTTACAAACAAAGTTGGATTACCTTGTCCAGAACAAACTTAGTGTTTCCTACTGAAGACAATGACAGGGTGTAAGATCCAACAAGGGCAAAGTTGCTGGTACGCACAGCATTGAGACCTCCTGGACTGGCCATAACTGTGAAGAAAGAGGAAATGTTTAGTTCAGAGTGACCTTTCTAAATGTAAATAGTAATTCTTCACCCCACCCTAATAGGATGAAATTAAATTGCCACAGAGAAAGGGCCTGCTTCATTTTCCTCCATCTTTAAATATGGAAGAAAACAAAACATCAACATATGTCCTAATGAAAGAAAACTACCAAGTATTTTGTACTTTAAGTGAGGTACAGGCACTCCTTAACATTTGGGATGAATGAATTTTTAAAGTCACAGACCTAAAAATATGCACATAAAAAGCAACTTCTCCATAAAAAATAGGACAAGACTTCACTCCTAGTTACAGTCCAGCATGACATAATTAGCAGCAGAGACTATCTCTGCACAAGTCTTCTTAGTAACTCTCTTATGCTACAGAGAAGAAAAAGACCAATAGCCCAAAAGCAGTAAGGGCAACCAGCTCCATCCTAATTCCCTTTGGCAAACGCAGGCTGAATGCCATTCCAGAGAAGGCCTTTCCTGGCTCACTGGCACTCTAGTTCCCAGTGAACTAGAAAGATGCTCTTCTGACATGGTATAGTGCCAGTTATGGTCAGTGAAGTTAAAGGAAGTGAACTCCACAGGGCAGATAGCACAAAACAAATCTACAGAACAAGGGAAGTTGAGGTGAAGCATAATGCCACCTGCTGCCATTGTCAAGTGACTAGGGATCACATGTATATTGACTACTAGAGCCTGAATAATGTAATGATTGGTAGTCCATGATGGCGCCTGATGAAGATGCAATGAGATACATGCCATTCTGGCCAGTAATCTTATATGTTATTTAAAAACCCATCTAAAAAATATTATCCCATAAGAGACCAAGGTAAACACTCATAAATCAAGATGGCATATATATATGCAATTACTTAGTTCTTTACTTTATTCTAAAGTTTTAAATAGTTCAAGATCGACTCACCTGAAGAATGAATGTTGCTTTTCTAAAACGGTGTGAAAAGAAACATAAGTTATTTCTTTTATTTGATACAATGATTTAAATATTAAATATGAAACTCTTTTAACACAATAAAGACATTTCAGAAAATATTTTTCCTGCATAAATATCAGGGATTTTTCCCCATTAGTATATTTTCAAAATTTCCATAGTGCCAAGGGTTTAGAAATGGTCAACCAATTTAAAATTGTATGTGTAAGATGAAGATTTCTCAAGGAAGCTCAATTTCTTAAAAATTCTACTTACTGTGCTCATAGATGTGAGGAGTCGCTTTGGAGTAATAGCCTAAAAGAAATGATAGCTTAGTATATTTCCTATTAAACATTATGATCCAGATTTTAAAATTAACCAACCTTGAGATGTTCCTACATAGAAAATAATTCTTAAATATGAATACTTTATACTTGAGTCCTTGGCTTTCTCATACTGTTATTCTTTTTTTGTCAGAAAAACAATTGTTTTAAATGATGACTTAGGAAGAGAACACAAGAGCAAAGACAGGGAAGGTTGGAAAGCAAGCTAGAGCTTCTATTTTTTACGCCTGCACGGTGACCATATAATTCTGTTCTGGGTTAGAGAACTTAGTGAGACAAGAGTTCAAAGAAAAGCCGTGAGAAAAGTCTTAACTAGTTATAAAAGTTAGTGTCAAGTAAACGTAGAGAAAATAGAATTACCTAGCCTGAGGGTATCAGGAGCTTATACCTAGAATCATGATCACCCACTATTAGTTTACTTTCAGTATTAATACCTACATACCACAGTAACTAGAAATTTAGAGCACAGAACTGATCCAAAAACTTCATAAATATTAAAAATTGTATATAAAACTGGTATGATGATATTTATTACTTCTGATTATAATATTTTACTGGGTTTCTTTAATTCTCACCTTGGATTTGGATGTTTTTTTCTTCTTATCAGGGCCTGAGGAATCTTTCTTTTGTACCTACACATAAACCCAAAGCATAATTAATTTAAAATCTAATATCATTAAGAAAAATATACTACTATTTTAGAAGGCTTTAACTGCTTACCAAGCTGTAAACTTCAATATTTATTTCAAAGTCATTGGATACATCTTGCCTGGAAAAATAAAGCATTAAACAAAACTGAGAAAAACCTCAAGCTATGCCATTAAAAGTGATGCCATAAATACTGTTACAACACTGAGAGTAAAGGAATCCACTGTCTCTTTAACTAAAGACAATAAGAATTGGTAAGAACAGTCTATTTTTTTCCTATGTCATAAGTATTTTCCGCAGTATTTTATAACTGAACATCTTCAATAATAAAAGTAGTATTAATAATTTTTTTCAAAGTAGATTTTGACTCTTTTGTTTCAAAATAAATGTTTCACTAAATATAAATGTCTTTTCATTAAGATTGAATGTTAAGGCAAGGCATGGTGGCTCACAGCTGTAATCCCAGCACTTTGGGAGGCTGAGGCAGGAGATTGCTTGGGCCCAGGAGATCAAGACCAGCCTGGGCAACATAGTGAGACCTCGTCTCTACAAAAATTTTTATAAAATAAGAAAACTTAGGTGGGCATGGTGTCATGTTCCCATAGTCCTAGCTACTCTGGAGGCTGAAGCAGAAGGATCACTTGAGCTCAGAAGTTTAATGCTGCAGTGGACTATGATGACACCACTGCATTCCAACCCAGGCAACAGAGTTAGAACTTGTCTCTTAAAAAAAAGAAAAATTCTAAATTTAATATATATCACTTCAAAATATTTAATACCTATAGCCACATGGAAGAAATGTGCTATTCAACAAAAGATGAGAAACACATAAAAAAAGTTAAACCAACAAATTGAAAAATGAGTTATTTGTCCATATAAAAAGAATGAACAAAATGCATCTCAAAGATTATAAATGCCACCTGCAAGCTTATACTATATCAACTCTACTATTAATATAAGAAAAATGTATTTGAACCATCAAAAGCCTAATTTACTTACAGAGTAAATGTAGTAGTGAATGTCAGAGCATCACCATTAAGAGAATTTGAAGTACTTGCTAATGGTGTGGCTACCATATTTTCAGCTCCTGCTTTTAGAATAATTAAGTAATAGTAATTTGCTGCATCTGCAAGAAGTAATCACATTACATAATTAGCACAAGCAAAATCAGATTTAGCTAATCAACATTCTGGAATACCCAAGGAATAAAGTAATACTGCAACTGATTTATATAAAATTTATTTTCAAAATTACTATAATCAACTTTTCAGACACAAAAAGCTAAATAAAGACCTAAGCAGACAGCCAGAATCCTGGAACAAGCATCGCCAAGGTCTCTCCCTATTACGTCAATTGAAATCATTTGCTCTACATTTCTCAACTTCTGCTGACTTTGAATTTTACCTAATGACCTTTAATTTTTAGCTAATAAAATAAACCTTAAAAAGGTAAATTATAATTTGCTATTCAAACTGAGTTTAAAATACTGTATCTCTGTAAAAGCTACTCAGAGATAAATTACAATAAAAACATAAACTATTTCTCTATTTGTAATGACCACATATCTCAAGGTACATACTAAACGACCAATAGAATTCTGCCCAGATCCCACCAAAATCAGACAACAGCAAGAATTAGAATCTAAATTACCTTATTCCTACAAAAATGCTCAAACTTTAAGATCTCCATTCTTTACTTTCCCAGTACCTGAAATTCACTTGTCATCTATGTCTAGCCCTCCTTTCCCTCAAAGAGAATGTTCCACACAGATAACAATTTTTAAAAACCTCTAAAAACCATACCTAACATTCAATAAAACTTTTATGTTCCAAATTAGATTTAACTAGCCTTACTTTCCGTTAGAGCCATGTCCATTATTGTGTGGATTGGCAACCCTATATATGAAATTCTCCCATATTTTTTATACACATATCTTTTTTTTTCATTTCAGGTTTGTTTTTAATGTCATTTTTGTAAAAGCTAATGAGCAACTAAGTCATCATTAAAAATTAAATACTTAACATAATTTATATACATATCTTGATAAAAGGAACCAAAAGCTCAAGATACAAGGTTTGCACCTCTTTATTTCTTTGCATCTTTATGCATGCATTACTTGTTCCTCTCTTGTATGACACAATTCCTATCTAGGTAAGGTTCATAATTTAGCATATGATCTAAAAGTGATACAAATAAAAATCACCGTACCTGGTTTCTGAACTGTACTGCAGACAAAATCTGCTTTTAGAGGCAAGCGAATTTCTGACAAAGTAACTGATCCTTTAGATGGGACAAATTCGCTTTTGGATATGGGACCAGCATTATTCTTCCTCTGAGGTCCTTCACTCTTCAATTTATTCAGCTCATCAATCAAAAGTGTTCTCTTCTCAGCTACGTAAAATATGCAAGTTAATGTTTCAGATATTAAAATTGCAACTGTTTCTAAATCAGAGGCAATTCAAGAAAGTGTACTGGTGTGGTAATTGTACATAAGACCAAGACAAAATCAAAAAACACTTTCTTTATACAAACAGAGGTAGGTGGTTGGGTAAAACCTTGATTGCTCATCTGTTTACCAAGTCCTAATAATTTAATACTTCAAATTTGGTCAGTCTTCTTGTGTGGTCATCTCCCCACCGCAACAGGCCCTGTTGTCACCACACATACGTAACAAAATTCAAAGAAGTTGTTTTAGCTATTTATAGATAGGGACAGAAAGAGAGAGAGAGAATGTATATATGTGTATATGTGTGTATGCATATATACATTCATTCATTCTCAGAATATTCTTCACAACCGCACTTCTTCAAAAGTATTTCAGTTGCTTTTACCTTGAAAACTACATTTTATTTTACTTGGAGAGTTCTTACAACCTTGTAAGTACAAGAAACAAAAAACAGATCAACTGAAACAGATGATCAAAAAAAAATCCTCTCTCAAAAATTAGATATTTCTGAATATACTACACAAAATGGATTTTCCCTGGTTGGAAATTTTGTTGGAACTCTTTCAGGTATATGCCACGTACTTGCAATTAGAAGAAGTCTTTCTGCTTCAGCTTCTTCGAGGGACCCTTTTCCATGCTCTTCATCCACACAGCAGTTGAGAGCCTGGCTAGCTTGATAGATCACTGTCTGTTGCAAATTTATTTCATTATTGAGTTCCTAGTAAAACCAAAGAGAGAAGGAGGGGAAAAAAATACACATTTTAAATCACCATTTTCACTTTATTTAAACTTTAATTCTAACTAATCTGATTGTATGGTTTCTAAAATTTCCAGATAATAAAGTCAAAATGTTAGAGCTTGACTGTTCAAATTTCTAGACTATGCACCAAAAAGATTTAACATATTATTATATATAATTAAACTATAAACATCTTTTTTATTAAAAGACTTCCAATTCATACTTATTAAAATTAAAACTGGGGTCATGTCCAACAAAGTAGAAATTTGGAAAGTATCTGATTCATTTAAATTATAATTGTTATTTTTTTTTAAATGCTTTCCTTAGCACAAAAAAAGAAAAAAACCTAGAAGAGCACAATGAATTTCACATTACACCATCATTCAATTAATAGTTATACTTTAAGGATATTTATGACAAACACATTTAAAAATAATTATTTCAGCAATATCAAACAAGCTTCCAACTTTTCCAAAAAAGAGAGTCTTTCTAAAACTGAATTCAAGAGTGATTTACT
>RJWJ010002852.1:0-57474 GCA_004363605.1 Indri indri | reverse complement strand
GCAACTAAAAATATATATATAGAAAAAATTAGCCGGGCATGGTGGCACATGCCTGTAGTCCCAGCTACTCGGGAGGCTGAGGCAGAAGGATTGCTTGAGCCCAGGAGTTTGAGGTTTCTGTGAGCTAGGCTGACGCCACGGCACTCTAGCCTGGGCAACAGAGTGAGACTCTGTCTCAAAAAAAAAAAAAAAAAAAAAAGAGTGATTTACTGAGCTTCCATATGCCAGACACCCCTCTATTTACTCAGGGTTCAGGGATGAATAAGGCTGGGCCCTTGTCCTCACAGAGCTCACAACATACTGCAAGAAACATTACAAATCCCCTTTCCACAGAAGTGCATACCTGTATTTTCTGTTTGATATTAACTTGACAAGGAAAAGCATTCTTTTTTTCATCCAATTTTGAAGTAACATCTTCTTTCCGAACAATCACCTGCTTTATTGATGGGCGTTCTGTTTCTTTGAATCTTTGAGATCTATATGCATCAATGCTTCAGGAGATAAGTTAAACTCTATTAGAAATCCAGCAACACACAGAGCACTATCCTCTACTGAACATATCAGCAGAATTTGATACTGATATTGAACATACCAGCAGAATATTTCACCAGAATGGAAATGCTACTTGGTGAAAGAGAGGCAGACAAACTTATTCCAAACTTTTATACAGATGAGTTATTAATATTATAGTTACAAATTCTAACACAACTTATGTCAGTTAGCGAGTGAATGCCTTCCAGAAAAGTTCTTACCTATATAGAAGATCACGATCTTCAGAACCAATGCTATCACCAGACTCAGCTCGAGGGACACGGGTTCTTTGGAATTTTCCTGGTTTTGGACTTTCATCACTTAGGCTGCTTGTGTCTTTCAATTCCAACTTAGGCAAGGAAACTAAACTCTGTAGGAAAACACAATAGGTATTAGCAGATTTTATGAATAATTAACATTGATTTCAAATAATAATTAATTTAATTATGAGAAAATAAATGAATTCTTCTCCATTTTTAGGAAATAAACATCCAATAAGTTGATTGATTCATCATAAAAACAAAGCAAACTAAGTTCCAAAAACATAAGTGAATAAATAAAAGTACAAAGATAGATGAAACTTACACACTTTTAAAAAATATTTCTAATTGAATCGCTCTCCAGAGCTACAGTTATTCAATTTAGGGTAATAGCTACTAATAATTGTAGTTAGCTCTCAATAAATGTTAGTTACATTTGTGTGATGCTGAATACTAACATGACTTAATATTTACATCAACCCCATGTTACAGGTACTATTAATAACCTCTTCTAACAGATGAGGGAACTGTGGCATAGAAAGATTAAATAACCTGACGAATAAACAGTCAGTAAATGGCAGAGCCAAAATTTGAGCCCAAATGTGCAGCCTTTTAAGCCATGTTACATTTTAGCTAACGTCAAAAAAAAAACCCACTGAGGAGTTTTAAGGTCTCTTTTAAGAGAACTGACATCAGGTTTGTAAAACCCCCCCTGGCTACGGAGTGCCAAACGCCCATCTGCCAACAAAAAAGGGAGGGGTAAGGGAGGGGGATCCCAATACTACTTATTTATGTCACAGGGCCTGTTTACACTTACCCTTTTGTTTGTTTGTTAAGACATTTCTAGTTATCACATACATTTAGTCTCTTCTTACCTCTGGACTTACCACACCAACTGTCTGTGCTAATGGAGCAAGTAAGGACATTGAGGAGATGTTCAAAGCATCTTCCTGGTCTTCACTGCTTTCTGCTTCTGCTTGATCCATCTCCTCTTGGATCTTTTCCACATCTAGGTCATCTTCCTCCAGGACGTCACCGAAGATGTCATTAATTACTTTCGAACTATTGATATCATCGTCATCCACACTCATCTCAATTTCACGTACCACTTCTGAAAAATATTTTAATAGGTGGATACTGTGATTCAGACCATTTTAAGAATTAAAGACATAACAAAGAAGATCTAATATTCATATGCTTACTAAGTAAACAAGGGGGAAGCACTATACAAAAGCAAACACTACTAATACATGAAATCAAGATAATTTTCAAATTTCCAATAACATTTTCTAAAAAATGAAGGTTGGGTCTATTAAAAGCTGATTCAATGCTTTGGGTAAGAACTCAAATTGCAGGATAAGAGCCAAAAGCTTCAGAGTTTTTAAAAATGTTATTTCAAATGATGCTTTTTCTACTGTTGAGAGCTACTTTCACACAGCAGTCAATAATAGGAAAATATTAATGTCACTTAGGGCAGGGTTCACTAATAAGCTCCAGTGGCTGCTAACACTTCTACCAGTATATGCAGAATGTGGGAGGACAGCACCTTTCCTCTCCCTGTCAAAGTCAGTGAGAGTCTTAACCAAAGTTTCACAGGTGCCTGTGACCTAACAGAAACTGTTAACAGCATCATATCTCTGTGGAAGCTAGAATATATTCTGGTAAAAAAAAAACAGAAAAAGAGAGAGAGTATTATAAAATCACAAGACACTATAAATTTGAATATGTGCTTCTATATACTTTTCTTATAATGTGTATGGAGTTAAAGAAATAAGAATAAAAACCAACCAATCTGCTGTTCAATCTTCGGGTCAGATGTTACTTTTAAGGACTTTTCCTCTTCTAAAAACAATGTTATTTTGAAAGGGCTAGACTTTGTCATTTTGCATTCAGTGAAACCTAAAAAAATTTTTAAGAAAGACCATGTTAATATACATAAGAACTTGCGATTTTCTAGTTAAGGAATCTTATGTATCCTTTTTTCTGATTATAAAACTATGCGTTTATTTTAAAATATTCAAATATAGATAAATACAAAGTAGAGACTCCCTTGTTAAGAGATTAAAATTAAGAGAAACACCTGTTCTCCCTTAATTTTCCAACCTCTCTTCCTCCCCACTAAGACAGAAAGGAGACAGCAATAATATCAACATATTGTTTGTTTTTCCAGTTTTGTCCCTATGTATGTATATTTATATATCATTTTGTTTTGTGATCATACTGTATATACTGCTCTGTAATTTGTTTTTCACTTTAGAAAAAAAAGTGTCAGTAAAATCACTCAAAAACTGGGAGTAGAAAGAAAGTACTCCAACATAACACAGGCCATATATGAAAAGCCCTCCAGCTAACATTATGCTCAATGGCAAAAGATTGAAAGCTTTTCCTCTAAGATCAGAAAAAGACAAGGATGCCTGTTTTCACTACTTCTACACAATATGGAATTGGATGTTCTAACTAGAGAAATTCGGCAAGAAAAAGAAATAAAAAGCACCCAAATTAGAAAGGAAGAAGTAAAATTATCTCTGTTTACAGATCACATGATCTGATACGTAGAAAATCCTTAAGATTCCACAAAAAAACTGTTAGAATTAATAAATTCAGCAAAGTTGCAGAATACAAAAATCAACACACAAAGATTAGTTTCTACACACTAACAATGAACAATCTGAAAAGGAAATTACAAAAAACAATTCCATTCGCAAGAGCACCAAAAAGAATGAAATACTTAGGAAAAAACCTAACCAAGGAGGTGAAAGACTAGTACCCAGAAAACTATAAAGCATTGCTAAAAAAAAATTAAAGAAGACACAAATAGGTAGAAAGACATCCCATTTTCATGGATTAGAAGACAATATTAAGATGTCAGTATTACCAAGCGATCTACTTATTCAACGCAATCCCTGTCAAAATCTCAATAGCATTCTTTTCAGAAATAAAAAAATCCATCCTAAAATTCATATGGAATCTCAAGGGACTCCGAATAGCGAAACCAATTTTGAAAAAGAACAAAATTAGAAGAGTCACACCTCCTGATTTCAAAATATATTACAAAGCTACAATAATCAAAATAGTGTGGTACTGGCAAAAAGGAAGACACATAGATCAGTGAAACAGAAAGTCCAGAAATAAACCTTCACATATAAGGTCAAACGATCTTTGACAAGGGCAATCTTTTCAACAAACAGTGCTGTGAAAACTGGTTATCAAAATGCAAAACAATGAAGTTGGACCCTTCCCTTATACCATACATAAAAATTAATTCAAAATAGATTAAAAGACCTAAATGTAAGACTGAAAACTATAAAACTCCTAGAAGAAAACTCCAAGGGAAAAGCTTCATGACATTGGATTTCACAATAATTTCTTAAACAGGACAACAAAAGCACAGGCAACAAAGAAAAAATAAACAACTAGGACTACACCCAACTTAAAAACTTTTGTATATCTAAGGACATAATCAACAGAGTGAAAAGACAACCTATGGAATGGGAGAAAATATCTGCAAACCATGTATCTGATAAAGGGTTAATATCCAGAATATATAAAGAACTCCTACAACTCAACAAAAAAATCAAATAACCTGATTAAAAACCGGACAAAGGACTTGAGACATTTTTCCAAAGATAACAAACAAATGGCCAAAAAGCGTATGAAAAGGTGCTCAACATCACTCATCATCAGAGAAATACAAATAATAGCCACAATGAGATATAACCTCATATCCATTAGGATGGCTGCTATAGAACAAACAAACAAAAAACAGAAAATAATAAGTGTTGGTGAGGAGTGGAAAAACTGGAACACTTACACACTTTTGGTGGGAATATAAAATGGTGCAACCTCTTTCAAACAGTTATGATTGAGTTCTTAAAAAATTAAAAACAGAACTATTAATACCATATGATCTAGCAATTCTATTTCTGGGTATTTATCCAAAAGAATGAAAATATCAAAGAGATATTTGCACACTAATGTGCAGAGCAGCACCAGTCTCAATAGCCAAGACACAGAAGCACCCAAGTGTCCACTGACAGAAAACTGGATAAACAAAATGTGGTGTATACATTCAATGGATTATTCAGCCTTAAAAAGGAAGGAAGACTGGGCATGGTGGTTCGTGCCCATGATTCCAGCACTTTGGGAGGCTAAGGTGGGAGGATCTTGAGGCCAGGAGTTCAAGATCAGTCTGGGCAACGCTGGAGAGATGCCATCTCTAAAAAATATTTTTTAAAAATTAAAAAAAAAAAAAAAAAAGGAAGGAAGTCTTATCACATGCTGCAACATGAATGAAACTTAAGGACATTGTGTTAAGTGAAATAAGCCAGTCGCAAAAACATAAATACTGTGATTCCACTTAAATGAGGTATCTAAAGTAGTCAAATGCTTTATAGAAATAAGGAACAGAATAGTGGTCACCAGAGGCTGGAGGGGAGGGAGAAATGGGGGATTATTGTCTAATGGGTATAGAGTTTCAGTTTTGTAAGATAAAAAAGTTCTGGAGGTCTATTTTATAATAATATGAACATACTTAACACTACTGAACTATGTACTTAAAAATGGTTAAGATGGTAAATTATATGTAATTTTATGTACCATAATTGTTTAAAATAAAATGAATTTTTAAAAAGTATCTATGACATATTAAATGTCATTACAAAGCTACCTTATTCTTTTAGGCAACTACGTAATATTTGATTACGTGGATTTGGCACAATTTATTTAAACAGTCTTCTAAGGGTATTTGGACCAAGATAGGAAAAAAATAAACAGTTTTCTACTAATGGGCGGTTAGGCCATTTAAATCTTACTGCCATTATGAATGGTGCTACAGCGCATCCCTTTGTACATATAACTTCACATACTAGCTCAGGAATTCATAGAAACACTTGCAGAAAAGAGCATGCACATTTTACAATTCAATAGATAATACTGAATTTTCACCAAAAAAGTTGTAGTAATTATACCATTATCAAGAGTATATGAGTTCTAACTCTGGAAAGAGAACTAAGGAAGAAGCACATTGCATAGTTAGAAATTAAAAAGTGAGTGGAAACAAAGAAATGGATCTGTCATTTTACACCAGAGCAGCATATCTGCTTTCCAATTCAATTTCCAAATCTGTGGCAAACTGAAAGCTCCACGGTAAGTGAAGTAAAAATATAAAACACTGACCTGTAGGTTCTGTACTGGAAGTTTTTGTTGGCGTCTGATTTTCTGTCACCTTTTCTGTTATTGGAAGTGACTGAGTATTTGAAACAACTTGATGTTTTTTGAGAGGGGTGTTCTGACAGTGAATTTCCTGCAAAAAGCAAATGAAGAAGTAAATTTTATTGCTCAAAACTATAGATTTTATCTTCTTATGTTATTAAATGGAACAAGACAATTACTAAATATTATTCTATATGTTTCCTCAGAACAAAAGAGACGATGTATGTGAATGGGCCCAGCCTTATTTAGAACAAAACAAGCCCTCAGTGCTAGTTCGTATTCTTGGTAATTCCTAGTGGTAAAAGAGAATGAAAATTAGCATTAAGGCTGAGTTTGAAATAAACCAATTAAAGTGAAAGCCACACAAAGGGAAAAATAATTCCCCCTCTGACACTTATCTCAATCCACACCTATAAAATTTGATGACAGCTCCCATATCAAGATTCCACTTAATTATCAGTTACTCAGAGGGCAAAATCCAGAGAAAACAAAGGACAAAAACAGATCAGAAGGTAAAGAAAGAAAAAAAACTCCCTGAGTCTGAGTCTTTTTATTCATTACCAAGGCTATGGAAGAGAAACATTCAGTTGTTCTTTATTTGTTTAAAGACTTTACAACTAAAGCAATAGCAGAAATAACCAAAAAAGGGCAAAAATAAGAATAACAGCAGCTAATACTTACATAGAGGTTAATACGTGCCAGCCACCTTTCTAAGCACTTTACATCTATTGCCTCACCTAATCCTCCCAAGAAACCTAAGTTAGGTACTAGTATGTCCATTTCACAGATGAGAAAACACAGAAGAGTTAAAAAAGTTGGACACACAGTTAGGAACTGGCAGAGACAGTATACAAACTCAGGTATTCTTGTTCCAAACTAATTCTAGATGTCTCTCAAGTCAGAAGCTTTTGATGCATAAAAACAAAGTAAACTATTAAACACTATGCTTCTGACTATTTTAAGGGTGGGCAAGAAGTTTGAGGGAAACAATAAGACAGGGTTTTAGAGGTGAGAAGACTGGACTGAGAGTACCTGGAGAGTAAAAAGCTTATGTGCTCTGTATAAAGTAAACAAACATCTGTTGAGTAAATGAACAAATAACTATGGTGGTAATGGAAAGCAACTTTACTCACTTTCAAAGGCTTAACTCATATCTTTGAAAATATAAGGCCAAATAAACTCACGAGGCCCCATATCCCTTTATCATGGATAATTACTCAAGACTAATTATAGTGGTTAAACGACAAGGCTCTGGGGTCAGAAGGTCTGGTTAGAATCCCTGGTTTCATCATCTACCAGCCGTACTATTCCAGTAATTGTTTAGTATAAAATATTTTAAGAACCACTGCCCTAAACTCTCCAGGGACATAGGAGGAAAACCACGAGCCTATGATATAGTGGCAAACAAGTGAAGAAGGTACTTCGAATAGAATGGAGTGACCAACAACGTCAAATGCTGCTAAGAGGTCAAGTTAATTGACTGAAAAAGATCACTTAAAATCGATGACAAACTTGATAAGGGTAGTGGTCCATGAAGGGTGGGGAACCTGCAGCCTCAAGCCCACATGTGGGCGCCAGATCCCCAAGTGCAGCCCCTCAACCAAATCCAAACTTCATAGAACTAATCCTTTTATTAAAAGGAGCTGTTCCGCAAAATTTGGATTCAGTCTAAAGGCTGCACTCAAGGATCCAGAAGGCGACAGGTTCCCCACCTCTAGATGGGAAGGATCAGCACATTCCTTCCTTCCTTCTAATACAAATTTATTGAGGTTCCCATCAGAGCCAAGCACTAAGAACACAGAGGTAGATAAGGTTCTCATAGACAGTGGTAGAATGCAAAGTTAAAACGTTTATAGGAAGATAATATTCCAGTTGAGGTATGCATAGGATGACATGGGTGGAAAAAAGAGGGGCCCCTGGTTAAATGTCCAAGGAAGGATTCCCAGAGGGGATTAAAGTTTGACCTCTTCCTAACAAAGTAAGAGCTCACCAGGGAGATACTCCAGGCAGACAGAACAGCAAGGCAAAGGCAAAGAGATCTGAAAACCTGGGTACATTTGAGAGACTGCCAATAGTCTGCATGGCAGGACTGAAGCACACCTGTGGAGGAGGTGGGGAGGAGCCAGGTGAGGAATGATTCTATATGTCAAGCCAAGCAATTTGGACATTTTTCTGATGGTGGCTATGGGGAGCTCTCCAAGATTTTAAGCAAGTAAATAAATACATGAATATTTGTCTTTTAAAAATATTTCTCTGGCAGCAACTAATAAGATGGATTAGAGAGTAGCCAGACTAGAAGCAGGGTGTTCGGCACAAAGCTATGGAAGTGAAAATGGTTATGGCAGAGGAAAATACAGAAGACAAGGCAGCTTGGTGACAGATTTAGAAACCTTATCACTGGATGTGTGTGTTTATGTGTCTGTGCGCTAGGGGCAAGCAGATGCGAAGACACAGCAAACCAGAGGAAGAAGCTAAGGAAGAACTCCCAGATTGTTTTAGATGGCAAGGCATAGAGTAAAGCAACAAGCCAAGACAGAGACTGCAAGGGGAAGATGCTACGGCAAAGCATAGAAGGCTCATCAAGCCTAGAGTTCATGGGAGAGATCAGCACAGCAGAGCTGAGCATCACCAGCATTTCTGTGCTTGGCCGAATCTAGATTTCACGACAGAGAAGAGATGTCCTACGGCAAGTGAGAAGAAAAAAAGGTTGAGGACCTACTGTCCCTGTCCTTTCTATTAGTCCCCGCTGTAAGTATAATTCCACTAGCTTAAAAATATATCCTAACACAGTACTTTGTGCACAGTAGGCATGTAAATGAAATAGAACATGGTTTACATCCGTACGCAGGGATCTTGTTGAAGGCCGATTAATGATATTTGACAGAAGAGAAATCTGGGAGGGATGTGGTCTGAAAGGATTCCAGATAGTCTAAAAATAGGGTAATTGGAGAGAGGAATACAGTCATCAATGAGAAAAGCAGATTCTGAGAAACATTTTAGAACCAGCATCTAAGTAGACTGTTAGGAAGAATCTGAAATCAAATGAATGATGAAAATAATTTTTTTAAAACTTGATTTTAAGGTTATCAGTGAATATGGTGAAGAGTGCCATTGAGATAGGAAAATACCATGAGAAAAGCAGAATTGGTATGTACGTTTAACGAGTTTATGAATGGAAAGTGACCGTTAATTGGAATAGGAAAGTATGTAAAGAATTATTTTATAATACAGCACTACTAATTAGATCCCGACGCTATTTTGGTGCCAAGTTCGCTTTTATATTTCTTGTTTACATTACCTGTTTGGCTTCTGGTTGTTTGCTTCTTGAGTTTCCGCCTTTTTCTGCACTCCATAAATTGCCCTTGTCAAATCGGCCACGAAGACATGCTAGTTCTTTTTCACGTTCCTAAAACCATCAAAAGCTGCATTTTACACATGAGCCAATAGCATGTTTAAGTATATCCAAACACTACTGAAACTTTTCTTGTCTTTGGTTTTATAATTAAAAAGTTCACAATACATATGGAACTTAGGACAATATTTCCAATTTGAAATGAGTGACACAGAGAATGAAGATGCTACTTATCTCTGGTATCAGAATTTACATTTTTTTGATTTCTAGATCGTATGCTGAGACCATGTGGTGAATTATGTTAAATGCAGTATACCATACCTGCTTGAGCTGTTGTGCTAAATGGGTAGTAGATGAAGATGTGTTTTGCTTGAATAATCTTTCTTGGATGGCCTTTGTATTTGGAGTGATAATGGGGGTTCTATGGGGTGTGCTACGGGCTGGACTTTCTTTTCTATGGTCTTGACAACGCTCTCCAAAGCGTTCCAGGAAAGGCTTAATTCCTGCTCCTCCTATAGAAAACACACACATTTTTGGAAGCTATTTGAAATAAGTAATAACTATGATTTCTATGGGAAAAAAGTTCTAAACTCCATTACGGCCCTAAAATACTTTGATTCTACTAGGAATATTCATTCACAAAGTAAACAATATGAAAATAGTTCAAAATTTTAAAAAAATTTACTTTATTATTCTATTTAATTACATGTCCTAAAATTTATTCATAGGATTTAGTTTTTGGAAAAAAAATTTTTTTTAATTTTAATTTTTAATTTTTTTTTTTTTTTTGAGACAGAGTCTCACTCTGTCACCCAGGCTAAAGTGCCGTAGTATCAGCCTAGCTCACAACAACCTCAAACTCCTGAACTCAAGCTATCCACCTGCCTCAGCCTCCTAAGTAGCTGGGACTACAGGCATGCACTACCATGCCCAGCTAATTTTTTCTATTTTTAGTAGAAATGAGGTCTCCCTCTTGCTCAGGCTTGTCTCGAACTCCTGGCTTCAAGCAATCTCCCTTCTCTGCCTCCCAGAGTGCTAGGATTACGTGTGTGAGCTATTGCACCCAGCCAAAAAAGGAAGCTTTAAAAGGGAGAGTGAGATGTCAGTGGGGATTAGAAAGAAAATTCTCAAACTGAACAATCAGAACTTAAATCACTAAAAATTGACTGTATGTGTATTAATAAATCTACCTTCACCATCAAGTGTCTTGGCCATAACTTCCAGCTACTTACATTTCTACAGCCAATGTATTTTATCTTGCTTTTAGGAAGCCTACCATGTGAAAATGTGGAATTTTTTTTCCTTTCCTTTTTTTTTTTTTTTTTCAGAAAAATTAGGGATTAGGGGGGTGGGAGGGTAAAAAGAAAAAACAAATAAATAAATAAAGGAAAAATTAGGGATTATTCACTTTATCAAAATGACAACTTGATTTTACAATGTCTTAAAACAGTACTCAATTGAAATAGTATGAAGTACATTTAAAGTAGGGCAAATGGGGTATCTATCAGCCCCATCAAGAGGATTCTAGGGTTGCATTATATAAAAATAGGCTTATCTAAATCAGAGGTTGACAAATATTTTCCTGTAAAGGGCTAGACAGTAAATATTTTGAGCTTTGCGGACCATATGGCCGCTGTCACAAGTATTCAACTCTGTGTTATAGAATGAAAGCAACCACAAGGGATATATAAACAAATAGGCGTGGCTGTGTTCCAATAAAACTTTATTTGCAAAAACAAGCAAAGGGTAGAATTTGACTGGTGGCTATAGTTTGAGGACTCCATCTGTCCCTTATTACCACTTCATGTCATATCTCAAACTAGAGTCCCTTAGGAATACAAAGAAGCATCTAAACTAAATATCTCTGAAGCTCTGAAAATATAATTCTGAGTATATCCAGCAGCCAAGAACGATAAA
This sequence comes from Indri indri, assembly GCA_004363605.1. Taxonomy (NCBI): domain Eukaryota; kingdom Metazoa; phylum Chordata; class Mammalia; order Primates; family Indriidae; genus Indri; species Indri indri. Next base: position 46,203 of record RJWJ010002852.1, on the reverse strand, counting down.
AAGAATGCTTCTATCTAAGCCTTAAGTCTTTAGAAAATTGGGAGTAATTAGCCCTATTCCATATGGGGATCTTCCTATTGCTTCTAATTTTTATTTTGGTTTATCTGGAAACTGCTGATTTCTTCTTACCCTATAACTAATGGCTTCCCCACTCTCATCTCTCTGTTTACTTCCCCTTTATGATGAACGACGGTTTCTGGAGAGATTATATTTTCAAAAAGTTAAACCTTAGAATTAAAAGGCTTTCCAGTGAACAAGAATATAGTTCAAAGTAAACTCTATTACCATATATTTGTACCATTTAGTTTAGTCCTGTGTTTCTCAACCAACAGCATGTGGGAGTGTGCACATGTGGGTGTAAGTCACTGCAAGACAAATATGGCATTTCCTGGAGCATTAGTTTACTATAGTAGGAAATTTTGAATGTTTATATGTAAACACACACACAATACACACGCATAAATATAATTAAGGGATGAAGAGAGGTTGATTAATGGGTACAAACATACAGTTCGAGAGAAGAAATAAGACCTAGTGTTTGGTAAATCAGTAGAGTGACTACAGTTTACAATAAGCTATTGTATATTTCAAAATAGCTGGAGAATAATTTGAATGTTTGTAGAATAAAGAAAAGACAAATATTTAAGGTAACGGATATCCCAATGATACTGATTTGATCTTTACAAAATTACATGAATGTACTAAATGTACCCCCAAAATATTTAATATGTACATTATGTAGCAATAGAAAAATATTTAAAAAGAAAGAAATTTCTATAATTTATAAATCTTAAAAATAAGTACATACATAAATAAAATTGGGAGTGCAGTCATTTGTTTGCACAGTCACTTCTCTCTGCTATTAGGGGTGCCTTCATAGTGAAGATTGAGAAGCACTGCTCTGCATACTTGGCTTCAAGAATATTTCTCCATTTTGCCCCTAAAACGTGATTTCTGGTTGCATATGGTTTGTCTGCCTCAAAAAATATAGAAAAAAGTATCTAGCATGATCATCCTATCGAAAGCATCTTTAAACTGTTAAAATGTAACAGGTTAAATACTTTGACCAGTAAATGGGCTAGTCTACACTAATGAATATTCATTGAATCAATTAAAGCTGAATATGAAGAAGTCTCAAGAAACCAACACTTTACCATTCACAACTGGATTATTTAGAATGCTGAGAATAAATATCCTGAATATAGACAAGAGTAAAACTTTAGATTTTTTATAAATACATAACCTGGTGTTGTAGATTTGTCTTTAGGTTGAGACTGCAGACAAATTTCTCTGTTTAGTTCTTTGGGCCGAACTGTCTGGGATACAGTTGACTTCACAATTGGTTTTGATACCTCTGTTTTCAGAGGACTACCAGGAGTTTTTTGAGGTAACTCAGGATTTTCTACCTCACAATTTTTAGCATCAGTGATGGATGTAGTACATTTCACTGGGGAAGAAGTACCTTTCTGAAACATGAAAATACTTAGGGTAAATAATAACATTCACAGCATCTATAAGAATTCCTATACCCAAACAATTCAAATCCTATTTACCTGATAGCCTTTACATAAGACTGATGAAAATGAAATATTCTTGCTCTCTAAGAGATTAAACTAATTTGAAAGGTTTGGGAGAAAAATCAATTTGGAAAATGCTATTATTTAAATTATAATAGCTCAATCTGCATAATACATTGATGGATAATTAAGTATTAGTGATAGGATAATCTCCACTTAAAAAATGTTTTCTTCATATTATTGCACTAGTACCTTTATTAAATCTTTAACTGTATTAGATCAAATTACATTTTTATTAAGTCAGTATCAATTTAACAAAATTGTATCATGTACTTGATGACTAATTATAATAAATTAAGGAATTACTATGTAGCCAAGTACTACACTAAGTGCTTTATGCATCTTACCTTATTTAACCCTCAAAATAACCCTTTTCCCCATTTTACATATAACAAGGCTTTGCAAGATTAAGTGCGTAGTTCAAAGCCACACTTCTAATTATGTGACAGAGCTAGGGTTGAATGCAGGTCTGTTTAATTCTAAAGCCTAGCCCTACACTAAAAGACAATGGTCAAGAACACAACAGTCTTTATCCTTTTGGGGATTTTTTTTTTAATTGTTTTTTAAAAACTGTCACGGTAATACCTACACAAAGTAAAACTTTCAAACATTTCGAAAGGATATACAGTGAAAAAGTGTCATGTCCTGTTTAGCAATTTAGCCTTCCTAGAGGCAATTACAGCTACTAGTTTATTATGTCTTTCCAGAAATAGTTGAAATTTTCTATTTATACATATACACAAAGCATTCCAATGGAGTATTTAATTTTCAATTCTCCCTTTAATGACCAAGAAGAGGCTCCATTATTCCACTATTACAGACTTTGAATTTCCCTTAAATTAACGTAATTTCAGTTGTCAACTGCTAATTTACCTTGGGACAGGGAACCAAACTTATGATTTTTACTCTCTATGAAACTGATATTCTAAAAATACATATAAATACACTTTGCATATGTTATAAAATGACATGCCTACACATACGCACACACACACACACGTGCATTATCACTCAAAACAAAAAAAGAAAAGGCTTCCAAAGACCAAAATGGTGTTGACTTACCACAGAGCTGGAAATTGAGGCATTAACCAAAGATGCATCAGCAGCACTGGAGGATGAGGCTTTATTCAAAGAGGCATCGCCATCCCTTTGGGAACAGCATGTAGCTTCCTGCTTAACACTGCTGCTATTGATCCTAGCAGATGCTCCACTTGCAGAGGAAAATTTGGATAAACAAGTGGTACCAGGCTGTTCTTGTACACTGTTTTGCTTTGCAGATGAGTGATTTACATCATCTTCCCAGGAGCAAATAGTTGCAGCAAGGTTGGCCAGACGGGCCTTTCTCCCAACTGGAGTTGCTGAGGCATCTGAAAGGGTTGGTTTGGGAGGGGAGGCAGTCTTTTCCTCTGATGGCATTGGTGAGAAGAGTGAGCTTTCGGGAGTATCATCTGAAAATGTTTTCAGAAAAAGAGTTAAAAACCATGTTTAAGAGTTACAGTGACGCATATAATACCAGAATCACTCCATACAGAATTTCTAAATGAGATTAACAGGTTTAAGAACCAGTGAAAAACTCTTCTATGAATGAAACTACCAAGCTATTTAAATTTGACAATACCTTTTGAAATCAAATGATACTTAATCCAAATTTTCAAAAAACACTATTATACCTATTTTTTCAATTGTTTAATAAATCATGAACATTGAAAGATACCACATATTTAAGTTATATTTTTAGAATTAAATCATGGTGTGATAACACTGCACAATTTAAGATTATGTATCTCACAGGAACTTTTTGTTTTAAAAATGGATTAGGCCAGTGCTATGCTACAGAACATTCTACGATGAATAGATATATCTGTGCTAATCAACACAGTAACCAATAGCCACATGTACCTAGTGAGTACTTGAAATGTGCAGCTGTGGTAGATGAAAAGCTAAATTTATTTCATTTTAATTAACTGAAATTTAAATACCTACATATGGTTACTGGCTACTGGATTGCACAGCATAGGGTTAAACAAAAGCAAACATTTTTCTGCATAGTTACTTCATTTGGAAATAAATCTCAAATAGTGATATTTAACTGACAAAGGATCTAGGCCTGTATGTATATGTATACAGAGCGTGTATACAGGGAAGGCCAAGGTTCATGACACTTCCTATTCCACAAATTCAATCAAGGAAAGAAGGATCCCTCCTGTCAAAGGCTTCTACCACTGTCCGAAGTTTCAATTCTACCCCTCCAAAACCTTCTCAGGGATCTTGCTCCAAATAACCCCTCTCTTTACCTACAAACTCTTCTCTGCACAAGAACACAGTCACGTGTCACTTAACAATGGGGATACATTCTGAGACATGCATCATTAGAAGTGCACATCATACAGTGTACTAACACAGACCTAGGTGGTCTAGCCTACTACACACATAGGCTATGTGGTATAATCTATTGTTCCTAGGCCATAAACCTGTACAGCATGTTACTGTACTGAATGCTGCAGCCAACTGTAACAAAATGGTGAGTATTTGTGCATCTAAACATATCTATCAAAACATAGGTACAGGGCCGGGCGCGGTGGCTCACGCCTGTAATCCTAGCACTCTGGGAGGCCGAGGCAGGCGGATCGTTCTGAGCTCAGGTGTTCGAGACCAGCCTGAGCAGGAGCGAGACCCCGTCTCTACCAAAAATAGAAAGAAATGAATTGGACAGCTAAAAATATATATAGAAAAAATTAGCCGGGTATGGTGGCGCATGCCTGTAGTCCCAGCTACTCGGGAGGCTGAGACAGTAGGATCGCTTGAGCCCAGGAGTTTGAGGTTGCTGTGAGCTAGGCTGACGCCACGGCGCTCGCTCCAGGCAAGAAAGTGAGACTCTGTCTCAAAAAAAAAACCAAAAAAACAAAAAAAACATAGGTACAGTAAAAATATAGTATTATAATCTTATGGAACCACCACAGCATATGCAGTCCACCATTGATTGAACCATTGCAATGCAGCATATGACCTTACAGTACTCCCCCCTTAGCCTTGGTTTCACTTTCCTGATTTCATTATGAGTAGTCAACTGTGGTCCAAAAATATTAAACGGAAAATTCCGGACATAAACAATTCATGTTGATTTATTTTTGGCTTAAACAACAGAAATTTATTGGCCCACAGTTCTGGTGGCTAGAAGTTTGAAATCAAGGTACTGGCAGGGTTGGTTCCTTTTAAGGGCTGTGAGGGACAATTTGTTCCATGTTTCTCTCCTAGCTTCTTTCCTTAGCTTACAGATGGCATTTTCCCTGTGTCTGCACATCATCTTTCCTATGTATGTGTCTAATTCATAAGTTTTAAACTGCACCATCCTTCTGAGCAGTGTGATGAAATCTCGCACCATCTCTCCAGGGACATAGCCAGCATATCCAAGCTGTAGACACTACCTGCACAATAGTCACTTAGTAGCTGTCTTGGTTATCAGATCGACTACTGTGGTATCGCAGTGCTTACGTTCAAGTAACCCTTATTTTACACAATAATGACCCCCAAAACCAGGAGTAGTGACGTGGCAATTTTGATATGCCAAAGAGAAGCCATAAAGTGCTTTCTGTAAGTGAGAAGGTGACAGTTCTTGACTTAATAAGGAAAGAAAAAAAAAATCATATGCTGAAGTCGCTAATATCTATGGTAAAAATGAATCTTCTATCTGTGAAATTGTGAGGAAGGAAAAAAGTTCATGCTAGTTTTGCTATCACACCTCAAACTGCAAAAGTTACAGCCAGAGTGCCTAAGTGCCTAGTTAAGATGGGCAAGGCATTACATTTGCAGGTGGAAGACATGAATAGAAATGTGTCGATGACCACCGGGTTCGGTACTATCCAAGGTTTCAGGCATCCACGGGGGGGTCACGAACCATATCCCCAGCAGATAAGGGGGGAGACTACTGTATGCTCATGTCTCTCTCACCTTAAAAATAAACATCCCTCGTTAACATACACTGCCGTTAGATACCGCCCCTCCTTCCCTGCACAATATTCACTCACCACCTAACTCACTCAACCAGCCTTCTGCCTATACCACTGCCCTGAAGTTTGTGTTGCTACTGTCACTAGTGCCAGTCCACAGTTTGCAGGCCTTGTATTTCTCGACATCTCTAAAATTATCACTCCCTTTCTGTTTGTGACATTATTCTCTACCAGTTCTCCTGTCTTCCTGGCCTACCTTCATGGTCTTCCAACTATCAACTACCTCCTCTTGGCTCTCCCATAGGTATCCCAAATAACATATCTGAATTAAAATTGCCTGGAACATATTCCTCCTCATCTTAGTAAATGACATCACTAACAACCCCGTCATTGGGGCCAGAAATCTGGCCTCTTCCTCCCCTCTCCCTCATCCTCCACCGACCAATCATTAAGTCCTATAGATTCTTTCCCCTAAATCTCTCCAATCCAGCTTCCCCTCATCACAGGCCCTCATTGTTTTGCACCTGTGTTATAACATCCGTCTTCTAATTGTTCTTCCTTCTTCAAATCTCTGTCCTATCCAAGCCCTACTCAATTCTGATGCCAGAATTTAGATCTTTCTAAAACACTTACCTGCTTTAAACTTTCCCAGTACCTCTCTATCACCTCTTAGTTAGATTCCAATCTGGACCCTGCAGCTTTTTTGAAATTTATGTCTTGGTTTTCTACCACATGCTCTATACCCCAGAATTCCAAATCTTTATACACACACTGTACTCACATTACTTGCCTCTGTGCTTTTTATATATTCTGGTTTTTCTGCCTAGATTATCTCTACTCTCTGAAGCCAGCTGTCCTTCAAAGTCTACCTTAATTGCCTCTGTCTCCTCCAGAAAAGTCTCCCTGACCACCACCTTCCCTACAATACCCTTTTACACACCTCTATCCTCTTCCTTAGAATAAGCACTGTCCTCTAAGCAGATGATGATTTTATTGTCATGTTTTAGGAATGGGCTTAATAGACCTCTAGCTCTTATAACTATTCTCTGTCAGAATGACGGGCTTCAGATAAATTATATTTTAGTCTAAGTTCTCAAACATTTAACTGACTGATACCCACAGCCTTGTTTAGCAGTCACTAAACCATTCATTACAAATGCTTTATTCACAAATTTCATTCTTGACATCAGACAGGAAATGGTGCCTTAATGAGATTTATTTTCAAAGAGGAGGTGGGCATTTATTTTAACATTTGCTTTCAAAATAGTCAAAATCACTGAAGTGCTTTATGCTCTAGAATGTTTAGGGCTTTGGCTGTTCTTCTGACCATACAGTAAACCACAACTCTCTCCTTTTTTCTTTTTTTAAAGGATAATCTGTGCTCTGCTACCCATAGATAATTCCTACAAATTAGCAATAGGGCATCCTTCTATTCAGGCACTTTTGTAAAACAGTAGCCGCCCCGCCTCCCATAGATAGGGGCATCCCTGCCTCAGGCCAGTGGTAGGGAGGAGCAGGGAGAAGGCCTTTTGTTCTTATCCCAGGTGGCACCAGACCCCCAGGTAGGCAGCTGGTGGAGTTCACAGGCTTTGTCTTTGGCAGAGATGGGACTATTAGAATAGTTAACCATAATAGCCTAGAAGTGAGAAGCGCTCCCTTTAAAAGTTCTGTACTTCTACCTATGTTCAGGAAATCTGGATTTTGAGACAAAAAGGTCTCTTTCCTCCTCCCCAAAACACTTGTCCTCATTCTGATTCAGCGTCGTGGACAAGTGCTGAGTTTTCGGTAACGTTTACTGGTTAGCCTCCTGAGGCTTTATAAAGAAACATGGTTAACCCCACCCACTACTAAAATGAACAGGTATTGACACCATAGACTATCTGCATTTTGTTATGTGTCCCAAAAAGTTAGGCAGATCACAGCAGCTAAGAATAGGAGTCCTAAAGTCCAACTATTGGGATTTGAATTTTAGCTGGCTGATTGCAGGCACCTTTCTTAGCCTCTCTGAACCCACTTTCTTCTTCTATAAAATGAAGATAAAAGTAGTATATATCTAATAAGATTGTTGTAAGGATTAAATGCTATTAGAACCAAAAATATGTACAATGTGTAGCATATTCAATAGGAAGTGTTTGCTCTTGAGATAATTATCGCTGCCAGGAAACATAATCTTAACTCTCTGTTGTCCCAATATTTGCCAAAATTTCAGTTAAAAGAGCTGGTATTTATGGAAGACTGTCTGAAACATATGTAGTCCACCAATTTTTCAGACCACTTTGGTCACAATTCTGGGCATATACATCAGAATTACCTAAAAGCTTTTTAAAAAAGACAAAACCACACCCAGGGGCTCCACCACACTTCTGAGGTTCCAGTCCAAAGGTCTGAGTGACTCTGATACACATCAGCAGGGCTGAGAACAAAGGCTTAAGGAACGCTTCCTTGAGTAAGGCCCATGAAGCCACTGAGCTGTCTACCTGCATGTACTGTGCTAGCTCATTTTAGAATTGCTTCTACTGAACTGAACTTGGAGCCATGCCATCTGACTACCTTGAGAAATCTTACAAGTTTACTAGCTCTCACAAAGTCATCTTCAGGACATAAGGAAGAAAGTTCTCTCGGGTCTCAGTGCCAAAGATGGTTGTGCTTTTAGCTTATGAAGATTAGTTCATATAATTGATAATTTCACTTCTTTGCATTGGCCACTAACAAAAAGAAGACCTTATAGCCTGTATTTAATAAACTGACTTTACCTTTCACTTCTTTGTTTTTCCTTCTCATATTTTCTCTTCATCTTGATTTCCTTAATTTTCTAGTTTTGTAATATAAGTATTTTTGTAAGTCATCTCAGGCTTTTTTTTTTTTTTTTGGTAACAAGGCAGGAGATAAATAAAACTGATCATACCACAAATAACCCCACTGCATAATTGTTGACTTACTTCTCAGGCGCCCCATCTGATTATAGGCTCATGAAAGGCAAGAATTAGGTCACTTCATTTGTGGCCAGCATTGTAGACTAATAACACATTTTGCAGGTGCTCAATTTATGATTTTTGACATTTTCTCTCTCCCCTACTGAACAACATTGCATACTTTATGTAGTGAATCCATGAAATAGAATTTTTTAAATATAGAGCTCAAGGTCAAAAATGTTAATAATACCAAGTATAGTTTATTCTCAACTGTTTTTCATAGCAAATATAAGATATAGTATTCAGTTATAAGATCAGAACTAGTCCAAGAACCTCATCACCTACTTCAATGAGGACACAACCAACTTCTAAATATACTATAGGTATATGAGCCATTTGCAAGCAAAGGATACTCAGGATATAGATAAAACAAGTATGTACCTCTCGTGTGTTAACTGATAAAATTTTCAATATACTAAATTGAATCTTACTGAAAAAGATGTATGGACGATATCATCTACACAATTTATACCTGTCATATCATTATTATCCCAATGGCGCCGTTGCTCTGCAAGTTTCTGCATACGTGTTTTAACTGAGGAGGCTGCAGTTGCTTCCAATCTTGAGTTTGGCCCTCTCCTGATGCCCAGCAGCGATGCTGGGGCTGCAGTAGAATCACTAACCGCATCTGCTGCCGGTGGCTCCACCTGAGGAGACACAGGACTTGGAGAACAAGATTTTGTAGAAGTTGACTCAACTGGTTGTTTATTTTCCAAGTTAGAAACTTCTGCTTCAGCGTTGTCAGAACAGCGTTTCTTTGACGGTGATGGTTTTGTACAGGATTTCTCTAGATTAAAAAAGATTAAAGAAGACAGTCAAAATTCTGTAATTTCTCACAACATGAAAAACTTGAGGTAGGTACCTAACAAGTTAGTAAAACACCATCTTTCTCTGTTCCTTTAAATGACGTTAGTTGCAACAAGAAATAGTAAATAAAACCCCACTCTCTTTCTGTAACTTAGAAATCTGATACCAAAGATTCCCTTGTAGGCATATAATTTATGGTTATGAGATCTACAGCCCAAACACCTCATTTTTAGATAAAAAAAATCAAGCCTAGAAAAATTAAGTTACCTGCGTAAAGTCACACAGCTGAGCTAAGGGTACAAACCAGGTTTTTTGTTTTTGAAACAATCTTTCATGGACAATAACCAACAAACAAGGGTAGAAGGGCACCTGGCTGGAGGTTTAGGAGAAAGGGAACAGAAAAAGTGAATTATCTGGTTAATACCAAACAAATTCACCAGTACAAACACTTAACAACATTTCTTTAAACTTCTATGAGCGAATACCTATAAAATAAGTGAAAAAGTTATAAAATAGAAAGGAGCTATCCAAACATAAAGCATATTTTATCTACCCAGGAATGAGTCTCAATATATCTCCTGGAAAATTAATATTTTAAAAAGTAAGAATGTAAATTTCACATGAGGTCAGTTTCATTGTCTGTCTAACCAAGTGCTTTTGTTCTGGCAGTGACCAAAGTAATATAATATTAGTGGTAAGTCATGATTGCCCTTATGTGACATTAACCTAATTAAACACATATCATAAAACTTTCTAATATTTTGTAACTCATTTATGGATCCATTTTCTATGAATTCATCTAATCATTTTTTGAAAGTGTTCCTATTTTAACATGCAATACCACCTTAAAATACAGAGTTCTTCAGTTTTACAGCTCTAACGTGAAACAGTAAATACATTTACATTTTGATGCTTAAATACTTCCATTTAAGCATGAAAATGTAGTTCCAAACACTAGTTTTTAAGTGCATAGTACTCAATGGTGGAAACTCATCTCACAGTGAAAATGAAAGATCCTAGACTAGGGACAGGCCCCTATTTTTCTGGCTGAATACCATATGATGTATATTTTCTTCCCTCCCTTCAAGATGAATAAATAAATTCTTGTTCTATGGTTACCTTCCAAAATAACTAAGCCAGCCCCATGCCCTCTTCTCTGCTTTTTTTTATAACATCGGTTTTGCCATCTGTAATGCTCTCTTTCCATATGTAAGTATTCTACAGTTGTACTAAAGATTATCTCTAGACTATTCTACACTCCAGTGAAAGACTAAGACAGCTGGCTGATGCTGGCTGGGGATGCCAGGATTTAGGAAAGAATAAGATAAGATTCCAGGTGAGTTTGGGTTTGTTTGTGTTTGTACATGTATTTGTTTTTGTTTAATTCCACTACTTCTGGAGATTAACAACCTAAGCTTCAAGGCCAGCCCTAGAGAACTGGTTCAGCAAACAGAGGATGAAAAAGACTCATTAAATTTTAAGGATGTGCAAACAGTCTGCCTTCCATTGCCTTGCTCATGCCAGAGATACCATCTGAACTTAGTGGTTAGCTGTTCTGGCACTGCTGGGGTAAAAAAAAAACTACATCACCACCAGTGTAAGTGTTACCCTGCTCCTTTTTTTCTCTTCCATTGGGGTTTTAAGGATAACTTTGGATTGAAAAACATAAATTTCAATCAATTAATCTGAAATATTTGGGGGTTTTTTGGTTTGTGTTTTTCTTTGTAGAGACAGGGTCTCGGTATGTTGCTTAGATTGATTTCAAACTTCTGGCCTCAAGCAATCCTCCCACCTCAGGCTCCCAAAGTGCTGGGATTACAGGAATGCTTGCTCAGAATTTGAAATATTTGTTATTATAAAAGAAACTCTGCTCCAACTTCATAGGTCCTAGGCCTAATATAAGAACCCTGCAATAGAATAGAAGGCTGTTCTTCCTTCAGAGGCTGTTATATTTGTCTCATAAAGACTCTGGTTCTTCTACCTGCATAATGAAACGTGCAAGACTCGTCTCTTTTAAAGAAATGAAAATTTTCCTCCCACAGCTGTGTGTGCATGCATGCACACATGTGCACAGGCTTACACACACAAACATATACACACAGACTGGCCATCTCCCCCCCTACCCCAGCAAGGCCCAGCCTCACCGCCAGTGCTGGTGCCAGAGCTCTGTGTGGATGGGCTGCAGACTGGCCTGTCTGGGACTTCCATGTGCTATCATCTGGTGTGCTCAGATGGGCTCATTTGTTCATTTTTACTGTATATTTATGGTAATAAAATCATGCAGCAATCAATCAATCAATCAAAAAAAAAAATTTACTTTTACCTTCACCACCAGACAGGGGCTGCTGGTTACTTGCTTCCGAAAGCGGCTCTCTGGCTCGCTTAGCATGAGTTATAGACCTTGCAGCTGCTGTAGGCCTCTCAGCCATTTTTCTCTGAAGATTCTCTCGCCTGGCACGGGTTCGCTCAAGCAGTTTCTACATATACAAGTATATCAGAGTGTTAAAACAAGTTTAGTTAAAGGGTCACAAAATTGCAGCATCTTCTGAAATCACCAGTTGCCATGTAGGATAACAGTTAAATACATTTCAAAAGTGAAATCCTAAGTAATTAAGTCAAGAGTCACTAAATGAGCACCCCAATGTCATAATTATTACAGATGCAATAGGAACATTAAAGGGTGAATAAAATGTGTAAAGTTAGTTACGCAACATTTTAAATGACCACAAATTCTTTCTGCTTCCATCAAAAGATAGAATCTATTTCCCCACCTTTGAATCTTGGCTGGCCTTATGATTTGCTTTGATTAATAAAATATGGCAGAAGTGATACTGTGTGACTTCCTAGGCATCAGGAGATCTTGTAGTTTGGGCTCTCTCGAAACACTGCTACCACATGAAGCCCAGGTTAATTCTACTAGAGATACATGGTCCAGCCGTCGGCCAGCATCAACCACTAGACATGTTAATAAGGCCATCTTAGACCCTCCAGCCCCAGATAATTTGCCAGATCACTGAAGATTCCTGCATGACCCCTGCAGCAGAAAAACAGCCCAGCTGAGCCCAACACAAATTGCTGACCCACTGAATCATGAGAAATAGAGTGGTTGCTGTTTTAAGCCACCATGGTAAGGCAGAATAATAATCCCCCAAAGATGCTTTTGTCCTAATTCCCTGAACCTGTGAATATGTTACCTTATAGGTCAAAAGGGACTTTGCTGATATGACTAAAAATCTTCAAATGGAGAGATTATCCTGAATTATCTGGGTGGGCCCAACATAACCACAAAGGTCCTTACAAGGGAAAAGAGGGACGTAGGAAGGTGGGGTCAGAGACCATGTGACGACAACAACAAAAGCAAAGGTCAGACTAACGTGATTAGTGGCTCTGAAGAAAGAGGAAGGGGCCACAAGCCAAGAAAAGCAGACAGCTTTTGGAAGCTAGAAAAGGCTAGGAAACAGATTCTCTCCTAGAGCCTCCAGAAGAAACACAATCCTGCTGACACCTTGATTTTAACCCAGTAAAATCCATTTCAGACTTCTGACCTACAGAACTGTAAGATAATAAATATGTGTTATTCAAGCCACTAAGTTTGTGGTAATGTGTTACAGCAGCAAAACTAATATAGCCACTAAAATTTGGGGTGGTGATAAGCAGCGAGAGATAAAAGACATATTAGTCCTTTGCAAAGATAAGATGCTTCCCAAGAGAAAAAAAAGTAAACAATCTTATTAATTAAATGTCAATATATAATAAAATAGTTTTAAATTGAAGCTATTCCCTAAAATCTTGAGTACTCCTCTTTTCTTACCCTAAACTGATGTTTCTACTTTGAGTCAGTACAGTAAAAAACATAAGACCATGTAAAACAATTTATTCTCTTTCAAATGTACACAACTAAAGGAGAGATGCAGATTATTATTACTGCCCTGCACACACACATACGGTAGTTAGTACAGACTGAGGAATTAAATTCCATTTGACCTTTTTAATTCTTTAATTAAAATAGGGTTAACAAAGCCAAGGCATATAGTCCCAGCTACTCAGAAGGTTGAGGTGGGAGGATCACTTGAGCCCAGGGGTTTGAGTCCAGCCTGGGCAACACAATGAGACACCAACTCTGAAAAATAATAAAACCTCTCCTACGAAGGTGTGTCTGTGGTTCCCTATCTTTGGACATGTAAGCATTGAAGGCAAAGAAACATGGACTTCAAGAAGTCTAGGCCAGCTTGCTTCCTGCAGGCTCAAGACCAACCATCACACATAGAAGGAAAAAAAAAAAAAAAAGAAAAGAAAAAAAATAATTTAATAATTAATTAAATTAGACTAACAATTTCTAAAAATTCCTGAGTATATAAAAGAAACATGAGCTAAATTTGAAAGAAGGTACAACTCTCTGCTCTTCTTAGGAATGATTTCTAATTTAAAGTTCACTGAAAGAAGTGACACTAAACTGATATGCTGTATCACTAAAAGAATAATTTATGAATCAAATGCCTTCCAAAACACAAGACCTTCACCCTCTAAATAAAAGTCTCCTTTAACAAACTCAAGAATGACCACATTGTTATACAAATTCATATATGTTTGATAATTTCCCCCATGATAAAAAACGTCATTCCCCAGATACAACACTAGCCTAATCATATTCACTCATGGACATGCCCACATTCCCTTCTGGTCAGTTAGAACATTTGTGAGTCAGTATAGCTTCAGTTACCATGAGCAATGGGTCACAACAAAAGAATGTGGTTTTGTCATTCAAACACGTACAAGTGTTCTACTGATTACATTAGTTTCAAAAAATCCCAGATTAAAAAAAAATTAGATAAGCCAAAAAAGTTCCCTAATCTGTGAAATAAAGCTAAAATGCACTAAAGGTTATTAATTTAAAAGGAATAATGTATCTTAAGCACATGAACTCAACAGCCCAATAAATATAAGTAGCACTCAATACAGATAAGCAGCCCTTTCTTGTAATAGTGTATCAGGAATTTAAGAATTCTTTTAAATACAAGATACATTCCTTCAAATATCACACCTTATTCTTCAAAAGGTAGAGGCATAATCAGGAAGTAAGATATTCCACATGTATGAATCTCAGATAACTGAAGCTTATAGTCCCTAAACAATTTTTGCCACACACACCCCAAACTGTTTCTGATAGAGATTTTTCTAGGAGATATTATTAATTTCTCTGTCTTCTTAAACAGAGTAGACTCAATACAAATTAGCTTGTTGTTATTTTCAATACGTTCTAGCAGCTCTTTCCCAGGTCAACACAGAGACTTTCATTTAATTCTGGAAAATATAGCTGGGCATCTATAATCCCAGCTACTCAGCAGGAGGATTGCTTAAGGCCAGGAGTTCAAGACCAGCCTGGGCAACAGAGTGTGACCCTGTCTCTAAAAAAAGAAATAATTCTGGAAAATAAGAGAAATTCCATTCAAATCAGTAGCAATATGTTTGTTTACTTGTTTACATTCAGCCTGCATACATAGGACTTAAAAGTATCTCACAATAAAAGATGTTTTTACAAAGTATTTTAATTGTAGCTTTTTCTTTTAAGGTTTCTGTATGCAAAGTTCTGGCTTAGCACCTCTAGCTCTGGCTTTCCCTGCAGTATTCTTAGACTGGGATGACCATCATGTGAGCAGAGCTTCAAACTAAGAGGCTAACAGTGATGTTATGAGTAGGAAGTTTACGGTTTTAAATTCACCTAACAAGTATAACGACAATCACTAATGATTATGTAGGATTTAATATAAAGTACTATCAATGTCTGGCACACACTATTTCATTCTCAAACCTGATTTGGTAGGTTCTGTTTCTACTACTGTTTTACAGATGAGAAACTGAGGTACAGATTAAATAACACACCATAGGTCACATAACTAAGAATTCGCAGGCAGGATTCCAACCAGGCTCCCAAGGCTGGGCTCTTAACTATTTTGCTATAAACTGTCTCTTGACTAAATCCAATTGTTCTTTTTAAGAACTTAGTGTCAGCCGAACTAACTAGCTTCACACCTTCAACAAAATTTTTGAATGTTATCCGTTGATCATAATACATGTCTGCTTTGGCTGCTTGTTAGTCCGTAAGTCAACAGGAGATGGATTCTTTTATAATTTCTGGTTGGTCCATAAAGAACATTAAAAGACATTGCCCACTGAACCCTGTCCAGATCCTGATTCAAACAAACAACTAAACATGAAACAGTTGGGGAAATGAACATCGACAGATATCTGATGATATTAAGAAATTATTTTTAATTTTTTAGTTGCAATAACCTGGCATATTTTTTTAAAGTCTTTAGTTAGCAGTTAGTGATAAATACTGAAGTATTTATGTATAAAATTATATGATGTCTAGAATTTGCTTCAAAATAAGTCAGTAGGATGGGTAAGAGGGGGATATAGTGAAACAAAATGGCCACGTGTTGAAAATGGCAAAAGCTGGATGATGAGGGGTTATGTTCTTTTTTCTTTTTTTTTTTTTGAGACAGAGTCTCACTCTGTTGCCCAGGCTAGAGTGCCATGCCATCAGCTTAGCTCACAGCAACCTCAAACACCTGGGCGCAAGCAATCCTCCTGCCTCAGCCTTCCGAGCAGCTGGGACTACAGGCCTGCACTACCACACCCAGCTCATTTTTTCTATTTTTAGTTGCCCGGCTAATTTATTTCTATTTTTAGTAGAGACAGGGTCTCGCTTTTACTGAGGCTGGTCTCAAACTCCTGACCTCAAGAGATCCTCCCGCCTCGGCCTCCCAGAGTGCTAGGATTACAGGCATGAGCCACCACGCCGGCCTAATAAGGGGTTATTATACTACTGAACTCAATGTGTTTTGAAATTTTCTTCAATAAAAAAAGAACATTGCTAAAATGTTCTAACAGTTACTGTTGCATGTAATTATTTGTTTGTAAAATAATTTGTACCTAATGGCTCTCTTCTACGTTAATTCAGCAAAACGTTATTGGATATGCTTGATGTTAGGGAAAATATTAATATCTCTGAATAGAAAAGAACCTTCTCTGCCTTCATAAAGCTCACATTCTGGCAGGTAACATGTTCAACAGGTAAATGCATTCAACAGGTAGATTCGAGTGAGGTGGGCACTGTGAAAGGTGGTCTCCCCTCAGAAGGAGATCAAACCGAGCTGGAGGTGGAATCAGAGTTTGCCAGGCAGCCGAGGCAGGGAAAGGAAGAGTATGCCAGAACAGCACCAGCGACAGCAGGGAGAAGGACAAGCTAAGAAGTCTTATTGTTTGAGGAAAAGAGTTTAGGATGATTGTAGCCCTTCTAAACTGGAGTTACCAAAAGAATTAAGCCCTAATACCCTGGCATTAATGTAATGAATTAATTTCTTTCCTGTGTTTGTAGGATGGCATCGGTTATGAATTACCCTTGGGTGAACTGAGAAAATAGTTTCTTAAATAATTTTCTGCATCCCATGGTTCTGAGAAGGAACTCTGATTGAGAAAGTCATTTTATACTGACTTTCAGTCCTTTTCAGACAAAGAAACGTGTACCAGAAGTTCATTTCACTGTGCAAAAATGTTATGAATGCTCTAATTAAGCACCCAATAGTTGGAACCAATTCAAATGGTTCGCTCATTACCAACTAAGGAAAAGATGTCAAAGCTGTTTATTCCAACTGCAACTGACCTAACTTTTCATAATATAAACCATACACATTAAACCATACATATTTCTGAGTACATTCTAAATTTGTATTAGCTTCAGAATGACACTTTTAAGTAAAACAAAATATAATTTTCAGCCAATTTTCAAAGTGCTTTGTTCCCGTCAGTTACTTAGGAGAACATATAAGCTTATGTTTTAAGGAATCCTACTCTGAATTAGTAACATAAAATAACATATCCTATTTAACTTCAGTGTAAGTTAAAGATATTTAGTGCATGACCAGATGACCAGCCCTACTCTAAGCTAATACAAAAATATACTCTGAATTTTTCTATTAAAATTTCCAAGTAAGGTAAACAAATTGATGTGTTTTCCCCAACGTGACTGAGAATTTGAAGCAGAAAAATAGATAACTGTCATGTTGGAATACAAGTAAACTCTAATTGGTGAAACCTTTCATCAATATCTTTGACTTAACTTATGGAATTATAACTATATCCTCCCCAAAAGAAAGTGTTACTACTCTCCATAGCATTCAAGTTTTTGAAGCTAGTATAGAGACACTATTCGGCCCACTTTGCAACCATTCAAAAAATAACAGTTTGAAATTTGCACAACAGCCTAAAGAAAGAGGAACTGTCCTGGAATAAAAGGCAGTGGACAACTGGCAACGAGACACCTCTGAATGTGTCAGCATAACATTCTGAACAGCTAAAGCTAGATTAATAATCGACACAATAATGACATAATCCATATCCTATTTCCAAGGAATGAAAGATGGCGTAAGTATTGTTGTAATGATATGCTCCACAGACACCGAAAGATTTAGTTCTTTACGCTGTTTTTGTTTTTTTGTTTTTTTAAATCGTGGGCTGAAAATTTTGGTTTATACACATTGGGCTAGGTGGCACTGTTTCCTTTCATCTAAAGCGTCAATCCCACGTAAACTTCGCTAGCTAGTTGAGCAATGGGTTCTGAAGGAACTACTGCCTTTTCTGAACGAATGCAATGGTTTCAAGCACCTGCCTATTTTAACGTTTTGCTGTCATTAACAGCACCCTTAAATGCATAGCTCCCCTGCGGGCCGCGTGAACTCCGCAATTTTCCGGGCGGCGGCTGCACACACAGCACTGAGTCACTTAGCCACCAGACTCCACCCTGCAAGGTATTCCAGCTTGTTCCAGCAGAACTTGTTCGGTCAGGCCCAAGCCTCACTCTCGGGGGTGGCCGTGGGGGAGACAGGACTGCAGACGAGCGTTATAATAACGGGGACTGACAAGAGTGTTTTCACTACTGCCTTTCAGGACAGACTCACAGCTTTCCTCCCAGAGTTTCATCTGCAGGACGGGAACGACAAGGAAACCGCGGACGCAACCGAGACGCACAGGCCGCGGTCCCCTCTCGGGTCCTCCAGCCTGGCCGGCGCCCGGCGCCGGACCCCTGCCCGACCCCCGCGCGCACACACTGCGCACGCGCGCGCACGCGCTCCCCGCCAGGTGGGCCCAGAGGTTGACAGTAGGAAGGGAAGGTGGGGGCCAAGAGGGGTCATGGCTGGCTGCACCCGCAGATTTTCTCACCTCCGTAAACGGGTCCATGGCCCCAGGCGTCGCGTGTCGACTACGAGACGATGGAAACGGTGGTTCAAATTCAGGAAGAGAAAAGTGAGTTTCGGCTCAGTGTATCTCCTGGGGAAAAGAAGTCTAGGACAGGGGAACTCTCCCACAGCGAACCCTCCTCTTCCCTCAGCCTCCAGTGTCAGACTCGGCCTCCTGCGGCCGTTCAAATTTGAATTTCAGCGCCCGGAGCCGCGAGCATGCGCGCTGGGCGGGGCGGGGAGGAGCCCGGCGCTGGGTCACGTGGCGGGGCCGGGAGGATCCCAGGGGTGGCCCCGCCTCCTCCGTTGCGCCCTGCCTGGCCCTGGCCGCGGGGGACGCGGGGGACGCGGGAGGCGGGCGCTTCCTGGCCTTCAACCGCCTCCGGGCCGGAGCTCCACCCGCAACGCTCAACCTACCCACCCGGTTTAAGCCGTCCCTTTGCACCAACCGCGTTTGGGCGTTCCCGCCTTCCTTCTTTCCTAAATAAAGGATTAAGAGCACTTGTGTTTGAAGTGCCCCTGGCCCTTTGGCCTTAGGTAGCTTTCTCTCTGCCGCCACCCCCTGCCCCTACTTAAGCAGAAGGGAGACGGCAGGCTTGGCTCTCAGGCGGGACTGGTGGGTCCCCCGGCCTCTTGGGGCCAATGACTAGTGACCCACCCTTGGGCGCTGGAGGCATTTCTCCTTGGGAAAATAAGGCCGACGTTAACAGACTGGGTGAAGCGTTCATACGCAAGACTTATTTTAAATCCCATCCAACTGTATACGATGTCAGGACTGGAAGAATTCTGAGAAGCCCTCTGGTTCAATCCTCCCTTTTACTGATGAGAGAAGGAACACTCGGAGACATTCAGTGGTCCAGGAGAAATGAAAATCCCCTTCTCAGCTCATCCTTGACTTTCCACCCTACATCAAGATGTCTCATTTTTATTCTTAATAGAGTACCCAAAATGGTAAGGTATGTTACATCATATTACACAGTTGTTACATCGGATTCACTTCTGTGGCAAGTCTGTGCTAGGGCTTGTAAAGACGACAATTCTTGATTTACTCCTCTGAAAAAGTAACACCCGTGTAGATTACAGAGTAACTGCCCAACGGCTATATTTAATAACGTCTCCATCTTAGCAGTCAGTAAGCATTACAAGAAGTATTTTATAAATATCTTTAATACTAACCCTGTGACCTTAGGCTTTATGCAAATCATTTAACCCATGTATTTTTTTACCGTTTGGGGGAGTCATAGACTCCTTCGAAAATGCAATTAAAACTGACCTGCTACCTGGAAAAACTCCCATTCAATCATAAATTATTTAACATAGGATTTTATGAAATTCACGGAGTTAAGAAGGTCTGATTTAGCCTCTTCGTGTTTTAGTTTACTCAATTGCATGACAGAAATAACCAACTGCCCTGCCTTTCTTCAGAGTTTCATCTGTTCCCCTCAGGGGACAGATGAAAAATGGAGAGAAATTGTCCAAAATTATTCTGTAATGAGTAATAAGGCATTGTCCAAATGTATGGTGTATAGAATTATTAATATTTAACCCAAAATGTGCTACTTATGAACAAAGGGAAAAGATGCTTGAATTTTTTTCAAGTACTAGACAGGAACAGGGTGTCTGTATTTGGGATGTGTCTGTGTGTTTTAAAAAGCAACATTGGAATATGAGTCATTTGAAATTTATGCAGCCGTTATGCCTCCTGGTTATCACTTCTGTGAGCCTTAGTTTCTTTATAACTACCTCAACTAGATTCTAGTCAAGACCAAAAGAAACAAAATACTAGCACAAGATAGCTACTCAAAACATTTAGTTTATCTTTTCTCACAAACCCCTTATGATTTTGGTCTTTACCTTGATGATGATTGTGATGATGATGATAACCACCACCACAACAGCTCCTGTGTGAGAAGCACCTACTATATGCCAGAAACTATGCTAGATACTCAAATCTACTCTTGTAGAGTACTGCAATTGTCTCCTACCGTGTCTCCTTCCGTTCCTTACCTCTGGTAGCTCATTCTTCAGTTTATAAGCTAGAATGATTTTTCCCTTTTTAAAAATTGTGTTAAGAAATATTTCTAATTTACAACAAAAAAAGCGAATAATAAAACATAACCATGTACCAGCCCCCTAGCTTTAAAAAAAATGTAAAACATCCCACATGTAATTACCTTCCTAATCAGGGATAAAACTATCCTAATTTTGATGTTTATCATTCCCATGGAAATATGTATGCTTTTACTACATATATCTATAACAATATTTAGTGTTTTATATAAATTTTATTTTCACCGTGCATATCTTTCTGTAACTTATTTTGGCTCAATATTATGTTTATGATATTTATCCTCACTAATAACTAAGCTGCATTTTGTTCATTTTAACTACTAAATTCTATAGTATATGTACGATGGCTGTCTGGAAAGTATCCAGCCCTGTAATATTTAATATGAAAATAGAGACATTTATTATATTAACAATGGCTGGATACTTTCCAGACAGCCCTGGTATACTTGTCATTTATGTATTCATTATCCTGTTAAGGGACATTTAGCTTGTTTCCAGTTTTTCATTTCTGAGATCCCATGATGCCATGAATACTTCTGTATCTCCTTATATATACATGCAAAACATTCTCTATAGTAATATGTCTAGAAATTAGTGGATCATTTCAATAAATATATTTCAATATTATTACCAGATATTGAAAATAAGTTGTTCTTTGACATGGTTGTAACAATTTATATTCCAATCACTAGCGTATGAGTATGCCTGCTGCTTGAGTTTCTCCTAAATACTTGGATACTTCTTAAATTTTGTCATTCTTGTTTGTGTGCATTTCTCTTATTACAAGTGAAGATGAAAATTATTTCATGTGTTTATTGGCCTTTCAGTTTTCCTTTTTGTGATTTTCAACTTTATATCCTTTGCCCATTTTTCTGTGCAGTTATGTGTCTTTGTCTTATTGATTTGTAGGGTTTTTGTTGGTTGTTTACTATTTTCTGGGAAAATAACCTTGGTTGGGTTTTGGCCTGCAAATTTCTGAATTTGTGGGTTATCTTTTCACTCTATGATGTCTTAGATGTACAGAAGAGGTAATGTTAATATAATTAAAGATATATATTTACGTAGCATATATATTTTCCTTTAGGATTTGTGTTTTTTATGCCTGAAGAAATCCTTCCCTACCGTGAGGTCATAAAGATTTTCTCCTGTATTTTCTTCTAAATATTTTAAAGTATGTATGTTCCTGGTTTTGTCTTTAGACCATCTGGTTTGATTTTGTTTTTTTATACGGATAACCAGTTGTCATAGCAGCAGTAACTAGATTGCCCATTCTTTCCCCATTGACCTATAATGCAACTTTTATAATATATCAGCTTTTCACATACATGTGATGGAGCTCTTTATTCTGTTCTACTGATCTATTTGTCTATTCCTTTGTCAATATCATACTATCTTCCCTGTAAATGTTGATCTTTGGTAGGGAGAATCCAAAATTGACTTGGTTTGTTTTTCCCCCCGTTCTTGCACATGAATTTTAGAGTCACATTCTCATGCTCCACAAAGAAAAAAAAAAAAACCCTTTTAAGATTTTAATTCAAATTGGACCAAATTTGTCACATAATTTGGAGAGAATTGACATCTTGATGATATCAAGCCTTCCCATTAATTAGCATGGTATATTTTTATTATGTCTTCCAAAAATGTTTGTAACACACTTCCATAAAGATCTTTAAACTTTTGTTAAGTTTATTCCTATGTGCCTTTGTTGTTGTTGCTTTTATAAATGGTATCTTTTTAATTATAGTTTTAAAATATTACTGTTGTATAGCAACATAATTGATTGTAGCAAACCTACTAGAGTATCCTATTAGTTTTAGTAATTTATTTATAGAGAGGGATCTTTTTAAAATGTAAATTATGCAGCATCAATTCCTTGTTTGGAGCAAGTTTATGTTTTCCATTGCAATTAAAATGATATCCAACAATATCCTTATCAAAACTACAAGGCATTACATGATCTGGACCCTACCTACCTCTTCAAATAACCTAATATTCTCCTAATATCACAATACTTTCTCTTCTCCCCGCCCACTAGGCTCCAGCCTCAGGCTTTTCTTTTGGTCATAAAAAATCCCAAATTCCTTCCTGCCTCAAGGACTTTCTCCTTCCTGAACACTCCTCTGCTAGGTCTAACCATGTCTGTTCCTCATTGTTTGGGTCTAAGCTTGCATGTGCTACCTCTTCAACGAGGACTTCTCTGATTAGGTGCCCATCCCCCCTCTCTTTGCCCCCCGATCACTTTCCATTCTATTACTCTGGTTTATCTTCTTCGTTGCATTTACCACTATCTGACATTATTTTAGTTATGTATTTATGTTTATTATCTAGCTCTTCCTACTGGAGTGTAAGCCATGGTAGGGCAGGGACTAGTCTTGTTTATAGCTGTAACTCAGCATCTTCCGGCACAGGAGTGCAGTAGACATGTGTTAAATGAATGAATGTAAGAATAACGATTATTTCTGTTTTAGAGATGAAGAAACTGAGATTCAAAGAGGCTAAGTGACTGGCCTAAGTCATCAAAAGTATCTTCCCTACTTATTTAAATAAAACACAAAACTTCCCAGGTTATTTAAATAAAGACCACAGCTTACGACATTAAGAATAGAACCAAGGACCTGAAGCAGAGATAACTAGAGGTTAAAGGTAGTCCTAGAAAATGAGTATTTGCTGCTTCTAAGACCCTCCTTTTAAATAAAGGAAATCATAATTATGTCTTTTGCAGATAAAATTGAGACAAGGCTGAAAAACGTAGAAATTTGAAAGCATTGACTTCAACAAGGATGCTCCAAATGCTTTATATTTACAGTTAATTTTTCCAAATACATTCACACACATTTAATTCACAAAATAATACAATAACATAAATATTTTTATTTTTACAGGGAGAGAAAAGGCCAAGACCTAACCATAAGGCAGGTTAGGCAGTGGCAAGAAGGATTAAACTCAAGTTCTCTACCTCAGGTTATCTGGCTGAAGGGCCATTTCTTTTACACATTTATTATAATGAAGAAGTAAGAACCATCAAAGGATGATATCTAAGTGTTACTGAAAGGACTATTTTATTTGTTACAGTCTCTACTACTAATGATTCTTAGTGTCGCACAGATTTTTTTGTTTTCTAATTTAATTGATGAAAATGTTTCAGATTCCAGAGTGAGGGAAAACATACTGTGCTTTCTGAGCATATCATATTGTTTTCAAAAAGCAATGCAACTACAAGCACATCTCCTTTATGCAATAGACTATTCTCAAATACATACTGCTTCAATCTCCTTTTTACTTCCTGTGGTTAATAAGAATATTAAGGGAATTCATATTTAAAGGACCACAGTAAATCCTTTCATAAAAAGGAAGAATTATTTTATGTATTTATCATGCTATAATTTCTATATTGATAACTTTACATTTCTATACCTGGATTTCTTAATGCTATTTTCATAAAAGTTAATTTTTTAGCAAGCCCATTTTAAAGAAAAATATCTCTTAATATTACAAAGTAGCAGCAGCCAGTGTTTCTTTAACATCAAAGTCCCTTTGTTGAACATCAAAGATAAAATCTTCTTAAATTTGATGCAAGACAGTGTACCAGGTTCATTGCACTCCACTGTGTCTGTCAAGAACTTTGTGATCTAAACACTTCAAAAATTTCTCCTCACGTACTACCTCCAGACCTCATGGTTCATTTACTCTTTCAGCAATCCTTTCAAATGTTGGAGTTCATGACATCCACTTTTAATCTCCTCTTTCCTGCTTCTCACAGGCTGACACCATCCCAGTCTTCCTCAGCCTTATCCATGCCTAGCCCATGCCTTATCAATAGGCCCTCAAGAAATGTCTGCCGATGAATTCTCAGCGACCACAATCTCTTACTCTCTGACCTCACCATACCTCAAACGTTCCAGCTATACTTCCCTTTCCTTTCTTCTTGCCATTCACCCACATGTATGACCACACGTGGGCTCTAATCGACACTTCGTAATGCTCCATCTCCAAGATTTTGACCCAAAACTTGGCCTCCTGATTTTAATCTTGAATCCTTCTCTCTTCTCCACTTCTGCTCACTCCTGCTAGATCTGCAGGACTCCCTGTCCAGTCCTAACCTTCAGTCCATTCTCCTTTCCGCACTTTTTGCCAAATTGAAAATGTTATAGCTTGGGCTTTGTAGCCATGCTCACATTTTTAACCCTGATCCCTCACCCTACCCTTTTGTATAAAGCCACATGCAAAGTAGCTCAGTCTATTCTGAAAAGGAGGCCATGAAAAAAGGGAGTTAAAAAACAAATCTTAGAGTTGTCAGGCAACTCACAGATCACCTAATTAGCTCCCTACAAAAGCAGATGAGGAAACAAGACTGTGACTAATCTAAGATTTCCAGAGCCTGCCACTGGCCTTTCCTGGGTCTCTTCTCAAACACTGCCCACCAACTTTACGCCTCACTTGCTCCTTACCCAGCCAGCCTAAGAGAAGCCGTTTTAATACCATTTTCCTTGGCCCCTTGTACTTCTTTCTGCATCTAACTTACTAATCTCTAACCACCTCTATTTTTCTGTTTTGTTTTCTGGCTTTCGCTGAACATTGCTAGAAAAAGACAAGAAATTGAGCCAATTCCATTTCAAATTTATCCCAACCAACAGGACCTTTAATGTGGCTCAGAATCCTTTTATTCTTATCCATCTGAATTTCTATCGCATTCTCCATCATATTTCCCATCCCACTTTGCTTAGTGTTCAATGCCAAGGAAAGTGCCCAAATAACATAACTCAATCACTTGCTATTCCCTGACCAAACCATGCTCTTGGCCACCTCCATGACATTTCTCATCCTGATCTCACTACCAGGATGCCCTGCCCATCACCTTTGAATATCTAAATATGAGTCCAGCTGAATATCATATCTTACCAGATTTCCTACCTAGTCCATAGTGAAGCCATCTTCCACCCTAGTACTCAATTTGGACCACTTCATTTTGACATGATTTCAGAATTATGGAAAAGTTGCAAAGGGAGAGAGAGAGAAAGAGAGAGAGAGAAAGTGGGGCAGAGATTCCTAGATTTCAGAAATCACTCAGATCCCTGATATATTAACTTCTTACTACATTGGCTTTATTCTGTGTGTATTTGTATACACACACACACACACACGTGTATATATATATATATACACACACATACAAATACACATACACACACACACACATACACATATAATCATGCACTATATTAACAATGGTTTGGTCAATGATGGACCACATATACAACAATGGTCCCATAAGATCATAACACTGTATTTTTACTGTACCTTTTCTATATTTAGCTATACAAATACTTACCATTGTGTTACAATTGCCTAAAGTATTCAGTACAGTAACATGCTGTACAGGTTTGTAGCCTAGAAGCGTATACCATATAGTCTGGGTGTGTAGTAGGCTCTATCATCATCTAGGTTTGTATAAGTACACTTTATGATATTTGCACAACCACAAAATTGCCTCATGACTCATTTCTCAGAACATCCCTATTGTTAAGCAACACATGACTATACAAGGGCTGTCCAGAAAGTATCCAGCCATTGTTAATATAAATTTTCATATTACATGGCTGGATACTTTCTGCACAACCCTTGTACATACATACATGCATACTTAGAAGTATTTGGGGATAAAACTACATCATGTCTGCAAGCTACTCTTAAAACAGTTGAGAAAGACTCACACAAAGTTATAGTTATACAGTCATATACATTACTCTCTCTGAACATGTAGATAGATAGATAGATAGATAGATAGATAGATAGATAGATAGATAGAACCTTTCTAGTTCTTCTTCCTCTATCTCACAACTAAATGACTGAGAACTCTAAATTCTACCTGGAGTGCTCTTGTCTGCCTACATACACTCCCCAAGTGATCTCATCAGTCCCATTGACTTAAAAATACTATCTGTATAGTAATGGCTCCTAAGTTTATTTATCTAGCCTGATCTCTTCTTTGAGCTCTGAACTCTTGAATCCAACTGCCTGTTTTAAATCTTGACTTGGATATCAACTGGCATATTAAACATAACATATCCAAAATAGAATTTCCCCACTAAACCTGTTCTTTTCCAGTCTTCTCCATTTCAGCTATCCATTTCAACTAGTTGCGCAAGCCAAAATGCTGGGAGTCATGTTTAATTCCTTCTTCCTCTTCCTACTTCACCCACATACCCAACCTACTGATCAACTCTGCTTCCAAAATATATCCTGGGTCCTCTATGTTAATAGAGGACTTCTCTCCCTCTCTACAGCGTCCATTCCACTCAAAGCAATCATCACCCTTTTACCTGACCCACTGTAAGAGCATCTTGCTTGGTCTCCCTGCTTCTATCCTCAACTTCTTGTTCATTATCCTCAGAGGAGCCAATGCAAGCTTTTAAAAACATAAATTGCATTACGTTACTCCCCTGTTTAAAATCCTCCAATGGCTTCTGATTGCACTTACAATAAAGTCCAAACTTCTTTCCATGGCCCTTGCCTCCCTCTCATATGTTTTCTCCTACACTTTTCCCTACCTTACTAGGCTGCAACCATACTGACCTTCATGTAGCTCTAGGATCATGCCAAGATCATTCTTACCTCAGGGCTTTTGTCTTTGCAATTCCCTCTGCCTAGAATGCTTATCCCCAGAAATTCCTATGACTCTTGTCTTTTAAGTTTCATTTCAAAAGGCACTTCCTCAAAGAGGCCTTTCCCAACCACTATTATACCAAGTCACCATCTAGCTACTTTCCTGATTTACTGTACTTTGTAGCATTTTTCTGTATCTGAAATTACATCATTTGTTAACTTGAATGTTGTTTGTTTCTCCCACTACAATGTAAGTTCCAAGAGAACTGGGACTCTGATTTACTCACCACAGCATCCCTGTTACATGGGCTAAAGGACTAATCGATATATGTACATTATTTCTCTCTCCCTCTCTCTCTCTCTATATATATATATGTACACACTATTAATAAGTTCTTTATACATAGATGTCATGTCTTTTTCATCATCTTTTTGCCTTGTATATAACAGGGACTTAATAAGTACCTGTGGAAGGAATAAATTAATGCACATATTGATTTCTTGAAAATATAATTAACGGCAATATTTTTTTGGCTCATTAAAAAATCCTTCCCCCCAATCATTTATAACAAAACATCAAAAAAATCACACACAGAGACAAAATCACTGTGTTTCCCAGGATTTTTGTGCCATTTTGACTATTTTCATTGAGGTAAGAAGGCAGAGCGGTCTCACAAAGCATTCTTTTATTTGGCTTCTACATAATGCTTTTCATTCTCCTGAATATAGACATACCGCGAACATTTCATTCTTTTGATACAGACATCCTGAAAGCATTCCAATTTCACTGAAACATTTTTTTAAAAAAGCCAAGAAAAACCAATTCTACCAACTATTCCCTAGATTTTTTTTTTCTCTTTTGGGTCAAGAAACATTGTTTATAGTTTGCCCTGAGTCATCTGTTCAAGCTTATCAGAATCTGGGGTATTGCAACTAGAGTTGCTATATTCTTTTATAATGGCAGGCTGCAGATAAATTTTCCTTAATTTGTGTATTTTCAAAAACATAGAATGTTATAAATTGTTCTCAGTAGAACAAGAGGGAAAGTCAAAAGTGTTTTCTAGAAGCTTCTCTCCCCTATTCTTTTAAACTCTCATCCAAAACTTAGAAAATAAATATAATGTTCTAATTCATTTTGAGTTACTAAGATAACTTCTTAAGAAATTAAACTTTTTCTCAGTTTCGAGCATAATACGTACTTGTTCTGCTGTCAACGAAATGAACTCCTGCTATAGAAAATGAAATATTTTATTTATTTTTCTCTCCAGTAGCAATACTTTTTAGCAGCCTTGTCCAGACTTCACTACCTCTCTCTTCCTCCTTCTTGGCCTTTACTAGCCTCTACCCACAACCAAGGTAAATTATCAAACCTCTTTTGAGTCTTTGAAAAGTAGGATGTTGGTCTTTTTTTCTAAAAAGAAAATGATCTTCTCTTTTTACAGAGATGGTTTAATCTACTTTTTTATACCAAAGCTCCATCAACTAATTTATGAATAGTAAATTGTTTTTCAACAATATATATCATCTGTCCAGCTATGTAGCATGAAAAAGGAACAGAAAGATTAACATGAGTAGTTAATTAAACAAAAGTTACTGACAAAATTTAAAAAAAAAACCTCTATACACATAACAGAGATATCCCACCACACATAAAAGAACAGTATTTCAAACAAAACACCTGTTTTTCTGTGATTGTTTAATCTAAAATTAAGTAAAAATCATCATTACAAATACTCCAAAATCAAAATGATTCCACAATACAATGCTACTAGTATACATAAAAATAACCATAAAAGGAAGGTGAGTATATTTCAGTGGGATAAGTACAATGGCATTCTTGGTTATTATTGAAAATTTTAAGTTTAGTAAAACTTTAAAAAGGATGAAGGGTATACTTAAAGGTAAACATAAATAGTCTAAAACAGTTTTAATAAATGCTTAACTTGAAAATCGGTGCTTTTAAAATGGAATAGTAACTGATAATCGTTTTGTCTTAATATCAGTGGTTTATATAGTATCAGGTATAAAGGAAAATTTCTCAGAAAGATAGAATTGTTCATTGTTCTGGTGGATATGTAAAAACAATGACAACTCTAAGGCAGCCAACTGGACAGCTGCAGATGCTGTACCCAATGGAAATACTAAGCAGGCATAGCACGAATCAATAATTAACAAAGCAGATGCACAAAGCTTGATGAGGATGAATAATTGCATAGATGGGAAGAGTAAAAGGAGCTGATAACAGTAATGGTTTTATAAGAAATGAGATAAACTCTTTGTATTCATCCATTTGTTAGCAAGAGTGCTTCAATAGTACATGAAGAATATAGATATATTTTTAAATGTTTTGATTACATTGATATATACCTTTATATAGTACTTATCACTAAAGATATTTAGAAATCAAAGTGACCCACAAGAAAATATTGGTAAGGTGAACCTAAAAATAATCATAAAAGAATGAAATTATGTTCTAGGTGGGCTAATACAGGGACATCAAATTTGTTTATTTTTGGAATTCTTAAATTTAATGACATGTTGAAGAGCTTAATGAAATGTTGAATACTTCTAATGTACATCATTCTCTAACTTTTATATGCACATGCATATGTATACACATATATATGTGTACTGTATATATATACATGTATGTATATACAAGAGCTCTCCAGAAAGTATCCAGCCATGTAATATGTTTTTGCTCCAATGGCTGGATACTTTCTGGACAGCCCTCGTATACAATATGATACACCTACTGTGCATGCACATATATATAAAACCTTCCCTGAGCATAGGTATCATGTTTTGTAAAGTACTCTAAAAACACCAAGCCTAATGTCTTGTATATAAATAAATACTCATTGAATGAGAAAAATAATACACATCTTGGTTACTTCAAAATATAATGAAAATGGACAATATGATTAAGCATGCTTTAGTAAAACCATTCAGAGTAAACTCACATATTCAGATGTTGAATATATGACATGGTAACATCTTTTAGGAGACTTTCCTTTTTTTTTTTTTGAGAAATAGCTCTTAAACTGCAGTGACTTTTAAAAACTAGAAATTTGCAGGGGTAATAGATGCATTTATAGTGAACTTTGGGAAAACAGGTTTCAGAATTTTAGGTATATAAGGAAGCTAACAGCATGGTTCATTTACAGCCTTTTTCTTTAGAAAATATGTTGCAAGAATAACTGCTCTTAAAAATGCAAAGCAAGGCAGGGGGTGGTGGCTCATGCCTGTAATCCTAGCACTATGGGGGGCTGAGGCGGGAGGATTGCTTGAGCTGAGGAGTTTGAGGCCAGCCCGAATTAGAGCGAGACCCCGTCTCTAGTAAAAAATAGAAAAATTAGCCTGCTGTCATGGTGTGCGCCTGTAGTCCCAGCTACTTGGGAGGCTGAGGCAGGAGGATCACTTGAGCCCAGGAATTTTAGGTTGTAGTGGCTTATGGTGATGCCACTGCACTCTAGTGGGGGCAACAGAGCAAGACTCTGTCTCAAAAAAAGAAAAGCAAAGGATTTATTGCTCATTATTATAGCAAGTGTTTTAATCCAAAGTAGATTTGTTCTTCATCTACAGGTCCATTTGATATAATTCTATTTTATTTGCATTATCTATTATCTACATATCCATTAATTCATAAATATTTATTGAGTGCCTACTATGTGCCATGCACTGCTCCTGATGCTGGGCACATGGCAGTGAACAAACAAAAATCACTACACTTGTAAAAATTTTATTCTAGAGGGAGACAGACAATAATCAAGATAAATCAGTAAAATATATAATAAATTATATAATTCTGACTGCTAAGAAAAAAAATAAAGCAGAGAAGGGGGATAGGAAATATGAGAAAAGAGTTGAATTTTAAATGGAGTGGCCAGGAAAGGCCTCACAAAGAGATGACATTTGGATTAAGTCCTGAAGGAAGTGAAGGAGCTAGTCCTGTGGCTATCTGGGGGAAGAGCATTCCAGGCAGGGAGAATCCCAAGTTGCAAAGGCCTTGAGGTAAAGACTGCCTGGTATAGTTGAGGAATATCAAGGAGGCAAGTGTGTGAGGGGTGGGGGTTGAGGGGGGAGTAGTGAGAGATGAGATCAAAGAGATGACTGAAGCCTAGGTCATAGAGGACTTCACAGGTAAGGAAGCCCTTGAAGGGTTTTAAGCTGAGGAGTGACATGATCTGACTTTAAACAAGATCACTCTGGCCATGGAGTTTTGAGAGTAGAGTGAAAGAGGGTAGGGTGGGAATAGAGACATCATCTAGGAAGCTCTAGCTATAATCCAGACAAGAGATGGTGGTGACTTGAACCAGAGTGGTAACAAGTGACTAGATTCTGGTTGTATTTTGAAGATAGTATTCACATGATTTTCTGACAGAATAGGAAGTGAGGTTATGCACTACTTGTGATAGTTAAATATCCACTTGTTTCTCCTAAGGAAAAAGGACAGTTTCTCACAAATTCTCTGTCATTCTCAGAGTATGAGGCTGTTGACATTCAACTTTACTTTTGTTCCTGAGTTTGAAACACACCCCAATTATTTCCATATCCTAACCCAACCTTGAGGAAGGGTGTAGAGAAAATGTGGCTGTCTGAAGATTGACAGTTGCCAGAACTGTTTCATGAGACTGTGAGCTCTGCAAGGCTTATTTCATTTCCCTTGATATCCTCAAAGCCTCGCTCACTCAGGACCTTGCACACGTTTCACTCTCAAAAAAATGTTTGTTGAATGGTATAATCTCTACATTTCCCATGGTTAATTGTAAAAGATTAAATTCTCACATTTGCTAAAGTGAAAAGCAATAAACTGAAAAATAACATTCGGTCCCTATCAATTGCACAATCATGAGTTAAAAATTTGTATTTTAAGTTTTGGAAGCTGGGAAATCCAAGGGTATGGCACCAGAAAAAAAATTTATATTTTAGTATTAAGGACAGTCTGCTGGGGTACTGTAAACTGGTAAATAAATGTATTTGAGTCTTCTGCACCTACATTCTGGCTTAACCTAAAGTTGTTTTAGCTTTCCCGCACCTTGTAATTTAAGTTAAAGGGCAGAGGAGAATGGCTTTGTAATTTGCAGCTAGGGCTGAGTGTCACACTACCCTTATCCCCTGGGGAAGCTACCATATAGTTTAGGCCCCTTGAACGGCACACAAACGTCACCGGGTCAAAACGCGTGTGTCCAGTTGTCCGGAGACCCCAGTGGGTCACGGGGCACACAGCTCACAAACCCCGAGGCGCGCGCCCGCGCTGTGCACGCCGGGAATTGTAGTTCCTCCTCCTCTCTCTCTCCCCTGAGAGCCGAGCTTTGGTCGCGCGAGCGCCCCAAGCGGCACGCAGGCTCCGTGAAGCGGAGTGCGCGCGGACTGCGGGGAGCGTTTCCTAGCAACCGGGGGAGCGGCCACGTCACGGTGGCAGCTTCTAAGCGCTGCTGGCCACGGTAAGGGCTGCCGTAGGTACCTTCCAGCAGCCGCGGGCTGGTGGAAGCGCTCCCCATAGCCCTGTGTCCGCACGTCTTGGTTCGCCTTTACCCGCCTTATCGCGCTCCTGGTAAAGCAGTTTCCTGCCGCGACCCCGCCACTGAGGCCCGGGCCGAAGGCTAGAGGCGGCCGGCCCGGCCCTCGCCCCCTGCGCCCGCGGACCCCGCCGCCCCGGACTCGGCGGGACGATGCTGGAATCCATTCGTGTGACGGGTGAGTGCGGGGAAGGGTTGGCCCCGGGCTGGCGGGAGCAGCCAGCGTCCGCCGGGGCCGCGGCGGCGGGTGTGGGGCGGGTCGGGGTCCCAGCCGCCTCGGGGCCGAGGTAAAGGTGGGATGTGGGCTCGGCGCGCGGCGCGGGGACTCCGCCCCACGGCCAGAACCGTGCGGGGCGCGCAGGGTCTCTCGGAAAAACGTGCGGAGGGACTAGAGTAAACGGTCCCTTTTCCTTTGGTCGCTTATTATCAGTAAGCGCATGCTGTTGAGATCTAGTAAAGAAAATTATAACAGACCGATTACTGGTTCTACAAGTGTGCAATCTTAAATCCTATTTCAGAGCATATTCGGTGTGTAATTAGGTATTATAATTTTCTAGAATGTTCAGAAAAAATCAGCTAAGCAAGAGAACACATCTCTATATTTCAGTGTTTATGCTGTGTATATTTGTGTGTATGCTTTTATTCTTACACAGTGAGAGCATTTTGAGTTGATATTATTAGCAGGTCACTTTATACTATGGATTATACCAAGCATAAAACATGAGTGTGTAGACCCCAGATGTGAAAGTTTACTTGCCTTTTCTTTCTTTTTTTTCTTGCCTTTTATTATTTGTAAATCACTATGTATATTAGCCATTTCAAAATATCTTACATGATATTAGAATAATTGCCAAGGCCATATTCCCGGCATTTGATTCTGTGTGAAATATAAAACAAACTGGATTTAAGGACTGAAGCAATTATGTGTTTCTTAAATCACTTCCTATATAATGCTTTTGATTTATTAGTCATGATTTAATATAATCTAAGTATGACATCCTGGTGAAACTGCTGATTGGAGTAGTAAAATGAAATAAGACGTGTATATGCTGCATATGCTGTTTGAAATGGAATCAAATCAGAAAAGGTTTCTTTGCTTTCTCATAGCCGTTTACGGAAGAGTTTATTGTACTAAAGCCACTAAAATGTTGATTTTAAAATGTAGATCACTTTGTATTAATATTCAGTTTACCTTGGAAATCCAAATTTAATGATTCAAAATATTTCCCCATTTACATATTTCCATGGCTTGTTTTTATAGGAGCTAAATAAAATATTGATATATTGAAAATATAATATAATATAATAATATAATATAATAATAATGATATATTGAAAATATAATGATAGTTAACAAAGGCTGCTTACTATGGGCCAGCACTGTTCTCAGCACCCACATTAACTTTTAAAATCCTTACACCAATACTATGAAGAATATCCCATTTTACAGATAAGGAAACTACAGCACAATGAAGTTATGTAACTTGGTCAAGGTCATAACTGCTACAGCCAAGATTCAAACCAAACAAGCTCCATTCCAAAGCCCATGTTCTCAGCCACTAGGGAAATCGCACTGTTACAACGACTTACCCTGATTTGAGCTTCAGAACCCAAAATCAATCTCATTTATTACCAGTGTTCCATTATCTGATAGTTTGCTCCAAGTGTTGATTTTTAAGTTTTTATAACAAACAAGTGTGTAAATAATTTTTGCCTGGGAAAATCGTCTTTTACTAGAATATAAATTTGTTTTCAAAATAAAAAAGAAGACATCTAGCTTGTTCATTGAGTAACAAAATGCTGTCAGAAGCTATATAATACAAAATTATTTTCATTTATGATTTCCTACTGGCTTTATATTGTATGTGATGTAAGAAGTGATTAACGATGAGTCATCTGGAAATGAAGTGCCTGTATAACAAAGGTGAATGTTTAAAAATACTGGAGATAAAAGTCTTCTTAAGGCCAGTGTTAGCCATATAGTATGTCTGCATCTAGGCACTCAGCTCCTGTTTGTCCTATAGGGGTGGGCACTTGCCATTAAAACTTGTCTTCAGCCTCACTAATTGTTTCATTTTCTTTTGCCATCCTGAGATGATTTTTTTCCTTAACCTTCAGGCAACCAAATCCTCTACCCTTTCTCTCCTCTCAAATATTCTCTTCCTTTGGCTACCTTTCTGGCCACACTTTGATGAGCAGGACAATGAGTGAGCAAAAACAAACACAAATGTATGCTGTAATGGAGTTTATAATTTCATTGTTGGGGAAGGCTGTCATACAACAAATGGAAAACTGCAGCCATTACAAGTACTTCGAAGAAAAAGTACAGGGTATTATGAGGTTCTAAAATGAAGAGGTCAAAGAAGGAAGGCTTCCTGACCAAGTGCCATTTGAAATGAAGGATGAGTAGGTATCAATCTAACAGAGGGGATAGAAGAGCTCTGCAGACATAGGGAGCAGTGTGTGAAGAGGTGGAATGTCTGGAGAGAGAATGGTATGAGGGATTGACGAAGTGAGAGGAGACGAGTGGAGAGATTAAGGGGGAACATTGTGCAAGATGAGGCTGCAGAGGCGTAGGGATCTGACCATGAGTGACCTCATAGACCATGGTTGGGAGTTTTGTCTTCATCCCAAGTAGAAAGCCATGGGAAGGTTTGTTTCTGGCACATTCACTGTCATTTTAGGTGATGTATAATCACTTTTACCACAACCATCATCAAGGGTATCTAGAATATTGTGCATATTTCTAACTCTAAAAACAAAACACACACATACCAGTTTCTGACCCCCAAACAACTGTCACATTATAAGATTGTTACTAATAGAGTTACACTGAAGTGCTCCTTAACTGGGACTAAAATTTTTAAGAATCCTAGAGTACAGTCAAGTTTATGAGTTCCTAAATGACATTAGCAATGCCTTTCATTGCTTATTCTTTCAGTTGATAAATTACATTGGTTGCTGTTGAGTTTAGAGATATTATATTTAATAGATTATCTGTTATGCAAATTGGGCAATAAATGTGTTTTTAAAGGAACTGATTTTTTATGTACCATTTACAAAATTAAGATGTAACGTACATAAAGTACACAAGTCTTAGACATGCAGCCCATGACTTTGTGCATACATAACCATTGCCCAAAACAAGATATGGAACATTTCTAGCACCTAGTAGGCTCCTTGATATCTCCTCCCAGGTTATGACCCCTCCCTCAAAGGTAACCACTGCTCTGACTACTAATATTATACCATAAATTAGTTTTGCTGTTTCTGAACTATATATAGATGGAATTATACAGTATATACTCTTTTGATCTGGCTTCATTTGCTCAACATTATCTGAGATTCATCCGTATTATTGCTTGCAACTTCAGTTTGTTTTTGTTCATTGCAGTGTAGTATTCTGTAGTATGAATGTACTACAATTTGAAAGATATTTTATGATTTTTTTCCCTGCTTATTTGAGTTTTAAGTGATGAAATACTTGATAAAATTAAAGTGTTTATGTTATTTGGGGATTATTTTGTTTTGCCCTTTCCTCTGTTTGTAATCAAGTAACATACTTTGTGATGTAAAATTATCCTATGTTCTCAGGTTTTGTAAGTATTAGCAAACCATATGAAATTGCCATTTTGTAGGTTAAAATTGGTTGAATAGTATTTTTCCACAAGTCTTTGTTTTCGGCAATCTTCCTTTCAGCCAGGGACCTCATAATTACTGTGAAACCTCACCTATTCACAGTTGTGAAACACTAAGTTTAGGGAGCTGCATCCCCCTTCTCCCCCATTCTTTTAGATGAGGAACGGGAGCTACCGATGGGTTAGTGATTAGGCTAATATTACAGAGAGGTTATTGAAAGAGCTGGGAATGGAAGCCAGGAATCCTGGTATCCTTTTCTCTTGTTCTAGATGCATTTTAAACTTTCACTGTGTTGGTAATTTCAGTATAATCACCTACTTTTGAATATACTGAGTATCAATTTTAGTGTAATAATAGTACTTACCTTTTTTTCTTCATTATGGGTAATCAGGTTGGGGTAAGTAAATGATTTTCTTTGATCAACAGATTATTTTCATTCATTCCATTATTAACAGTGAAACAGATTGCTGATGGCTAAAGTATTACATGATATATATTGTGACTATCTTTGATGGGAGGAAGCATGATTTCTAATTACCTTATTACTTTTTGGGATGGAAACATGAGTTACACTTACTCCAAACAAGTCTATTTATGTTTAAAAAAAGTTTTAATTTTTCAGGAAAAGGGAGTCAGGAAATAGGATGTTCTTTAATAAATTGTGTAGACAACTGGAAATCTTACCAGCCTCTTATTATGTTCTTATGCATGTTTAAAAATTTTTTCATGCAACACTACGTGCTGTCCGAAAAATAGAAGAAATAAATAATTAGAAAATTAAAAAAAAAAAAAGAAAAATTTTTTTCACAAAGTAAACAATAGTATTTAAAATTATAAAAACAATATTTTGGATTCTATAATACTTTTTAATGCAACCGAAATATGATTAATGTGACTCTGAGAAATTATTAATATATCTATCTTGTATGAGTTATGGGAAGGACCATGTGCCCCACTTTGTGAACTTAATGGGATATCAGCATTTGGCAGTATTGGCATTTGTAAAATAAATACACCATTGCCTCTCCCAAACTTTACTCTGCAGCAGATGGTGCTTCAAAAGGACTGATGCTCAGCCTCTCAGGAGATAATTAGCAAGTGAACTGAAATGCTGTAATTCCTGGGGATAGGAGTTCTGTCAAACATACTTTGTTACCTCTCTGCCACTCTCCATTCCCCCTTGAGTTTTTTGGCTGGTGCTTTAGGACTCTTTTTTTCTTTAGTATCCTGAATGTGTAGGTTGAGATAGGCCAAAATTATGAATTTGGAGGTCACTGATACTTTATAACAAAACAGAAGAACTCTATGAGCTCAGTTCTTTGGTCAGAAAGCTACTAAATCTTTGGGACCAGAGAGCATTTTTACATTGAACACTTATTTTTTAAAAAATCAGCACAGCATACATGTAATAAACCATCCAAATAGGAATTCTTCAGAGCAGTTTCTTTGATTCTTTTCTTTTCTTTTCTTTTCTTTTCTTTTCTTTTCCTCCCCTCCCCTCCCCTTTTCTTTCTTTTTTTTGAGACAGGGTCTTACTCTTGCCCAGGCTAGAGGGCAGTGGCATCATCATAGCTCACTGCAACTTCAAATTCCTGGGCTCAAGGATCCTCCTGCCTTAGCCTCCCACGTAGCTGGAGATTGATTGATTTTAATGTGATATAACTCTCCCTTTTTATTGTGAAAATCGGGTGAGAAAAGAGCTTGATTACCTCTCTTTACCTTTCTAGCTGTGCTTAGTCCTCACCCTACTTCTCTAGGCTCATGATACCTTTATTCTTATCTCTTTCCCTTTTAGTGTCCATTTCATCCTTCCTTTCTTTATTACCTTGTTTGCTAAACTTGTGTGATGTCCTTTTAGGGAAACTGGCATTGTGCTTGGGCATTTGGACTACAGCCTGTGTCCTGGTGTTCCTTAGCCTATTTGCCTTGTCTGCCAGTTTTGACTATCAGTTGGCAACACTTAAGTCTGAAACCCTCAGAAACTGGGACCTACCAGCCTATGATGAAAGTTTTATTTGTTCTGTTATTTTTGGCTGGTTGAGTCTTTAACATTTATTAATGTACAAAAAATGGCTTCTTTGTACAATCTGC
Source organism: Indri indri (assembly GCA_004363605.1). Classification (NCBI taxonomy): domain Eukaryota; kingdom Metazoa; phylum Chordata; class Mammalia; order Primates; family Indriidae; genus Indri; species Indri indri. The sequence continues at coordinate 7,736 of RJWJ010002852.1, read as the reverse complement.
CTTCAACATGACCCTGTGCAAATCTAAACTAGTACATGGTAGTAGACATTTAGCTTCTGCAAGTTCATACTTTCATGTTATCTTCTAGACACCAGAATTCAAATTTCATACGCTGGCCTAGAAAATGTAAATTAAAGGACTTTTGAGTACCTTACATATTTGGATTGTTTATTATGTACTTTTGATCTAGTACTGTTTCTTCACCCTTAAACCCTGTGACTTCTGGGCTTTTGAAAACTAACATTTAGACCAGGATTTCTCTGCCTTGACAGTATTGACATTTTGGGATGAATATTTGTTTGTTGTAGGAGACTATCCTATGCACTGAAGGATATTTAGCATCATCCCTAGCCTTTACCCACTAGATAGCCCCTCCCCAGTTATGATAATCAAAATGTCTCTAGATATTGTCAAATGTCCCCTGGAGGGTAAAATCACCCTTGGTTGAAAACCACTGGTTCAGGGTCTTTCCTGTTATATTTATACTTCCTTAGTAATCTCGTAGAACTAAAGAGTGGTCCCAGAACTACAAATACCTTTTTATCCAGATGGATGGAGAATGGCATGTTTAGGGTCATTTATTCATTTATTTATTTCAAGAACATTTTATTGACAGGACTTGAGCTGGAGTCTTGTTCATATGAGCTGGATTTAAGACAGACTCAAACACTGTTGGTTTAGAATTGTCTAAAACTCTTAAGCTCTACCTCAGATTTCATCTATTTCTTTTCACATTGCTCTCTTCTTTCTCTGAACTCTGCGTTATTGTCTATATCTTTTGTTTATTATACTTGATCATATACTACTTTGTATTATTCATATATTCATAGGAATTCATTGTCTTCAGGGCCATATTACAAGCAGGAACAATGTATTTATACAGATGTTGATCAGAGCCATGTACTTAATTAGTAGTATTCTACATATTTGTTGAATGAAAGAATGCAAATTAACACAATTTTAAAGCACTTCATGGGCAACAGTATATCCAGTGTTTCTTACCTATTTAAAGCACACATGAGGTCTAAAAACAAAGCTGTTCTCTGCTTTACTTGCCATTTGATATACTGATATCTGTTGTAATAGTAATTAAAATTTGTTTTTCTAACTTGCCAGGAAGAAAACCTTGTTTTTCTTTAACATTAACATATAGCTTAGAATACTAAGAAAATCAACTAATTATTAATACTGAGTAACATTACCAAAATATGCTTGAACATGCACATTTCATCTGTTTAATCTAAAAAATGGTTTTTCAGGTAAATAAGGCTTTGTTGTTCTTTTACTGATGGGTACCTTTATATATAGTTCCAAATTTCACAATCATGTTGGCTTTGGAAGTGCCTTAGATTTTACTTTGATATTGATGCTATTTAAAAATGTGTCATTTCAATGAAATCCACATTCTCTAGTAGATAACAAACTATGTGTATTATCTCACATCTATATTAGATTTTGATCACCTAAATATTTTGAAGCTGAGGATTTTTGCAGATAATTTAATTTATATATATACTCATAGAGAAAAGAAGTGACAGTGTCTAGCATGACCAAAGTTTAGTAATATATCCTTTTAATGTTTAAATTGTATTTTCTAAAGAGTATTGAAGTTTAAGGAACCTTCAGAATATTTTTCATATAATAAACAATTTGCTTCATCTGGTATTTTTTTTTATTTCTTTTGTTTTGATCTTGTTTATTAACACAGAAAAGCTTCACTGGCCTGAACAAGAACTTGCTAAGAAGTCTATTCTAAATGCAGAAGATTCATTGATCATTGACAGCAAAAGAAACATTTCCCATTTACCCCCTGGAATACTAAAGGACATTTTCACAACTGGAACCAGTAGTTACAATGTCCTGCTACAGAGCAAGGAGGAGAAAAAGCATCATTCACAAAAAGAGTCTTCCTCCACCTACTCCAAAAGATGTAGAAAACCCAGCAAGTCTCCTAGCTCTTCTCATAGCAAAGATCCTCGCAGGACGAAAACCCCAGTGCCTGTGACAAGCAGTGGTACTTGGTACTGCCTGGAGAGGCAGCCTGCTGTTTTTGTCACTAGTTCAGTGTCAAGTCCTGTAAAGTTTACACATGATATCTCTGTTACAGGGAACAGCATAGTACTACCACCTAAATCCAAAAGCAAAGTCAAGCGGCGTCATTTCTCCACATTTCCAAAGCCAAAGCCACAGCCACAACCTCAGCCTCAGCCTCAGCTGTCTAGAAGCTTTGAAAAAGGAGATGACTTTTCTGGAAAAAAATTTTGTATATTGACTGCTATAAAGCCTACCAACTTAGAGAAAGAAAAACTGAGATTCTTCAAATCTGACCATACCTACAATCCTCAATTTGAATATGCTAATCCTGTTCTGCCAAGTGTGTTAGCCAAGCACAGCAACGCATCTGACCGATTTCTTAAGCAGGTAAAATACCAGTACAATGGTGGTATCTTCATTTTCGTGTAGCTAAAACAATTATGTGTGATCTTATCAGCAAAAAAAAAGACATTTAAAAATATTCCAGTTATTTTATATGCTATAGTTAATTCCCACCCAGTACATACGGAATGTGACAAGAAATCTCCAGGTGAGTGATATCACTTACATGTAAACTACTTTTCATTAATCAAATTCTATAGAGAATCTATTACATAGACCCTTTGTGACAGGAAACAAGTGTATTTAGGAAAACAGCTTCAGATTCTGGTTCCAGGTTTTCATTTGGGAGTTACAAACTTGTGGCCCATTAGCCAGCCCACAGACAAGTGTTGGGTAGCTCACACCATGTTTTCTTTTCTTTCCTTTCCTTTTTTTTTTTTTTTTTTTTTGACCTTTTCTATATTTTTTTATTTCAAATATTAAGGGGGTACAAATGTTTTGTTACATAGATACCTTGTATAATGCTTAAGTCAGAGCTTTTGGCATGTCCGTCTCCAGAATGGTGTTCATTGTACCAAATAGGTAAGTTTTTATCCCACACATCCTCTCCCCCGACTCTCCTCCCTTTTTGGTTCCAGTGTCCTTTATATCTCTTTGTACCTTTCCTGATATGCTTCACTTAGGATAATGGTCCTCAGTTCCATCTAAGATGCTGCAAACGAAATTATTTCATTCGCTTTTATGGCTGAGGAGTACTCCATGATGTATGTATACCACATTTTCTTGATCTACTCATAAATTCATGGACACTTAGGTTCGTTCCACATCTTTGCAATTATGGATTGTGCTGCACTAAACATTCAGGAACAAGTGTGTTTTGATAAAATGACAACTTTTCCTTTGGGTAGACACCCAGCAGTGGGATTGCTAGATTGAACAGTGGTTGTACATTTATTTCTTTGAAGAATTTCCATACTCTTTTCCATAGAGGTTGTACTAATTTGCAATCCCAGCAACAGTGTATAAGTGTTACTATCTCTCTGCATCCACGTCAGCATCTATTGTTCTTTGGCTTTTTAATAATGGTCATTCTGATAGGGGTAAGGTGCTGTCTCATTTTAGTTTGAATTTGCATTTCCCTGATGATTAGTGATGTTGAGCATTTTTTCATATGTTTGTAGGCCATTTCTCCATCTTCTTTTGAAAAACTTTTGTTCATGTCTTTTGCCCGTTTCTTGATGGGGTTCTTTTTTTCTTGCTGATTTGTCTGAGTTCTTTGTAGATTCCGAAGATCAGTCCTTTGTCAGATGTAAAGTTTACAGATACTTTCTCCCATTCTGTAAGTTATCTATACACTTCGTTTTTCTTTTGCTGTGTGGAAGCTTTTTAATTTAATTAAGTCCCATTTATTTGTTTTTTTTCTGTTGCTGTAATTGCCTTTGGGGTCCTAGTCATAAATTCTTTCCTTAGTTCAGTGTCTAGAAGAATTTTTCCCATGTTTTCTTCTAGAATTTTTATGGTTTCATGCCTTACATTTAAGTCTTTTATCCATCCTGAATTAATTTTTGTAATCACATGTTTTTGTTTTCTAATTGATTTTTTTTTTTTTTTTTTTAGACAGGGTCTCACTCTGTTGCCTGGGCTAGAGTGCCGTGGTGTCTTCGTTGCTCACTGCAACCTTAAACTTCTGGGCTCAAGCAATCCTCATGCCTCAGCATGCCACAACACCTGGTGGCTGGTTTTAAAATTTTTTTGTAGAGATGGGGTCTCATGTTGTTGCTCAGGCTGGTCTTGAATTCCTGGGCTCAAGCGGTCCTCCCACCTTGGCTTCCCAAAGTGCGGGGATTACAGGAGTGAACCACCATGCCCAGCCTTCTATCAATAATTGATTTTTTAATGCATTAGATGGAGCATTCAATCTCTGGTTCTTCCTATTGTGTTACCTTCCCAGCTTGCTTAGGCCTCCTGTAAGCACCTTGCTTAGGCCACCTGTAAACATCAAATCAGGCTTGATTTTTGCCCATGGACTTGTTAATACTTCACTAAGATTATTAGTTATCATCAAATAAATATTTAAGCCCTCATTTAAAGAAGAAAATAATGAGATTTTAAAAATTATCTTCAAGTTTAAAAAATTGTGATGTGAATGATATGAATCATACTTTCTAAATTGCTCAAATCAGACCCTTAGCACATAGTTTTATGTTTTACAGGGCTATAAGAAATTTCAAAACTTCCCTTAAGTATTTGAGGAGAAATTGGCTAATGTTTACCTGCTTTTATTTTTATTTTTTATTTTTTTTATTGTTTGTTGTTTATAGGGGTACAGGTGTTTAGGTTACGTATGATGCCCTTGCCCCCCCTTCCCCCCAAGTCCCAGTCCCAAGCGTGTCCATCTCTCGGAGGGTGCGCATTGCACCCTTTGTGTATGCATATATCCATCCCGGATATATGTACAGGTTTTTATAATGCTTTAGCCTCAACTTGGCTTTGTGAAAATCTGTTTGTAGGATAGGTAAAACTGCATGGTTTCTTTTGTCTGTGGTGTATGCCCTAGTTTAGCATTTTTCCTGATAATACATATTGTTATTTGTCCTTGTGGCCAGAAGACTTTTTGCTGTTTATTATAAATAACATGGAATCTGACCAGTCTTTTGAACCCATTATGTAAAGTTTAATTATCTATAGATGTATTTATTTATATCTCTATATATGTTTACTGCTTCTATATTTTCTAATGGGCATTCACTTTTTAAAAAACATGCTGAGATTGTGCTAAAGATTGTGACTCAAGTGGATAAGTTACTTATATAAAGTGGCATCCCTTTGGATGGGAGAAGGCAGTTTTAATATAGTGATTACATATTTATGCTGCACTACTTCCCACATGTGTAAAACAGAGTAAAGAAAATAGCTACTTAAAGAGGTTAAAGAAGTTATTTTAATTACTAAATGAGATAATGCTTAATGCATATATTGTAGTTAGCATAGTGCTTGGCACATAATAAGCACTAATAAAAAATTAGCTATTATTTTTTATTCCTATTTGGCAGTTATTCTTGTGATTTTTTTTTTTTTTTGTGAAATTGCAATTGATTGAGCAGGGCTTCCACAAATGTAAAATTTATGATAATTACAAAAATTCTATTTTGCATTTTTTCCTCATTAGTGCTGAAAGAGATGACTGAGATTTATTTATCAATATTCTTTAATTTGGAGACCTATCCTAGTCCTGCCCGTTGGGAAAGAGATTTCCCACCACTAAATTAAAATGAATTCTCTCTCATTTCTCTCTCTGGAAGGCAATTTGGGAGCCTCAGCAGCCCCACAGATTGAGAATTGTCGCTGCTTAGGTTGTGGCTTTACAATTTTTATTTTGACCCAATTCCAGCTTCAGGAGATTAAACTTACACTTGGATTGCTTGAGACTTCTAAATAGCACCAGCAATCCTAGCTGGCTTGTATCTGAAATGCCACTATTTGGGAGAATGCTGTCAATAAATGCCAAGTCTACTATTTAGAGCACTTTAATCAAATATAGGAAATTCACAGGACAAGGCCTCTGGAAAAATATGCTTAAATTCCTCTTCAGCATCTGAGTGAATTATGACATGACATCATATATCCTTCCCCTCCCCAGATAAAACAACAGCTTCAAGACTGGTCTCCAGGACTCAGGAATGTGCTGTCGAAAAAGGCCAGGAGGGCCAAGTAGCCTCATGGTTTTCCACCTGTGAGGCCTTACCAACCTCCAGCTGACAGTCTTTTAAGTTTCCTGATCTGGATCCTTCTAAGGCAGGCAGTCTGTATTGTTGGAGGATGACTATGGTCCTCTTCAGTGCACAGATTGGCAGAACTTTTCATATACAAACAAGTCTGCCACAGTGGAAGCACGGCAATGCTCAGGCTCTCCATGAATATCAAGGAGTTCCAGGACTTATGGGGGTTTTTTTTGGTTTTTTTTTTTTTTTTTTTTTCAATCTAAGCAGTTGGTTCCTAGGAAGGCACGCAGGCCATTGAGGTGGTACAAGATATCGAGCATGGGCTATAGGACTGGAATATAGCTCTAGGTGGAGTCTCCCGAGCCCTGCCTAGCTGCATTCTGGCAGCCATGGTGTTCCTCAGCTCCTCCACTCTTGGGTATATTAAAAGTGAGTACCTACTTGGACCAACTTCTTTATGGTAGGAAATAAATTCTTATCTTCATCTTCCTAGTTAGCAGACTTTATATTATAGTCATCGTATATGGAGTCACAAACTCAGATGCCTACATGATCTGGGCAGGGGTCATAAATGATTGCAGGGAGCTGGGTGGGGACAGTAGCAAACTGGAAATCAGACAGTGGTTATTTTGTTTGAGCCACAATTTGAGCCAGTGTTATTATATCTTCAGGGTTTTAAAGAGTAGGTAGAAACCTGAATTTTATATGAAGTCTTCCAGTTTGTAAACATTGACACCTAATTCAATTAAACAAACACAGGCTGTCCAGGCCAATGAAAACCTGTGTGTGGCCCACATTCATCCCATGGGTTGCCACTTTGCCATATCCGATTCACCAGATCTATTTACTATAGGTTCCACCTTATTAGGAGCAATGATTAATATAAAGAGTTTTAAATGTGGTACTCTGAAAACAATCTCTTGCTTTTAGAGTCTATAGTATGAACGGAATAGGTAATTCATAATTATTTTAAAACACATTCATAAAAATACATATGTAAAATCACACGTGTGCTCTAAAGCAAGACAAATGTTCTTTTTTTGATAGAAAAAAATTTTTAGAAATAAAATGCCTTCAACAGTATGACGTCTTGACATAAAATTTCTGTAAGGCTGAGTTATAATTTTACTATCATTGAAACAGTTTTTTATCTTTGTAGACCTCAAGTTGTCAAAACAGTAACGGGAAGAAAAAGTAAGCTTTCTTTAAATTATACCTCTCCCTAGATTGCATGATTTTCTGTTTAGCCAATCACAGACCTTTCACAGGTACCTTGAAGCTATAAAGTTTTTTTTTTTTTTTTTTTTTTTTTTTTTTTTTTTGAGACAGAGTCTCACTCTCTTCCCTGGGGCGAGTGCCATGGCGTCAGCCTAGCTCACAGCAACCTCAAACTCCTGGGCTCGAGCAATCCTACTGTCTCAGCCTCCCGAGTAGCTGGGACTACAGGCATGCACCACCATGCCCGGCTAATTTTTTCTATATATGTTTTTAGCTGTCCAATTCATTTCTTTCTATTTTTGGTAGAGACAGGGTCTCGCTCTTGCTCAGGTTGGTCTCGAACTCCTGAGCTCAGAACGATCCGCCCGGCTCGGCCTCCCAGAGTGCTAGGATTACAGGCGTGAGCCACCGCGCCCGGCC